>RWGZ01001190.1:17878-192465 GCA_009725065.1 Utricularia reniformis | reverse complement strand
TACTTTTGAAATCTCATTTTCATTTTGAATTATTAAAATATAAATATATTATTAAATTTTTGTGTTTTTAGATATTTTTCTAACATATATGATAAAATCATATTAATAATTGATTAAATTAAATATATAATAAAAAATAAATCAAGAGTAAAATAATTAATGAAAAATAATTTTGAAAAATAATATATATTATAATATTCTAATAAAATAATTGTCAATTTTTATTTTTAAGAAATATAAATTTTTTTCTTTGTTGAATATCTACGTTTCATTTTATTCATTTGATAAAAAACAATATATTATTTTGTATTTTCTTTCTTAAATTCATTGTCATTCATATCAACTTGAAAACTGAAATATTTCTATACATGCATATCAACATGAAATTAGGAAGAGGAATTCTCCAATAAAAACACATATACTAATAATTTTGAATCTAAGTAGGAAAACTCAGATCAATAGACTCCATATCAAGGTCAAACTCGATTTAAGAACTTATCTGATATCTATAATATGAATGAACCTATTCTTAATATGATGAACCTAGGTGATTATATGCAATATTAACTTATTCAACTTCTGAAAAATGATTGTTAAAACGTTCGGTTTTTAATAATATTAATTTAAAAAGCTAATTAAAATTTTAATATTAAAGCTTGTCATATGGAATTTTATTAAACTATTAGAGATATAATTTTACTATTTGAAATATAAATATTAATTAATAATATAATTATAAACAATAAATAATATCAAATCAAACATTACTTCAGTGGTATATTTGTAAAAAGATTTATGTCAATGACATAAGAGATTTTCAAAAAAATGCACAGATAATTGTATATGATTTGCATTCTGACAATGTTACAAAACTAAAAAATTTCGAATTTGAATTTAAGACAGAAATGATGGGCCTGGGGCCTAATGAGTTTCCATTTCCGGAACACATGTCTCGTGTTCCATGGGTCACACGCTTTTGGAGACTATCCAAAATACATTATTAATTATAATTTGTATATTTAAACAAAAATATATTAAGAAGTACGGGCAATTTAGTAAAATAACCTTTGTTAAGTAGCAAGGGCGTATATTATTTGTAAATAACCTAAATAAATAATTATTTACTATATTAAATAAAATAACATAAATGAAAATACAATATACTAAATAATATAATTCAATATGTTATAACCTCTTCAATACCAAAATAATATTTATAATTTATTTCTTGTAAAGAGTTGTAAATATGATATCTTTACAAATTAGGTGTTATTATCGTTTAAGTGTATAATAAATAATTCACTAAATGTAATACATGTTAATTTACATTAAATAAAAATAAAAAATCTAAATATCGAAGGGATTTTGATAAAAACGTATAACTGAACAATTTATATAACATAACGAGGATCCAAAACTATAAAACAGGAGTCAGGACAAGAATATTAAAAGGAATTTTTAATGGACAATAACACCCCCCATACCAAAATTTAACTTGTCGGCGTATTGAGGGTTTTTTTGTCCGACTAACAAACTTTTCTTCTATATGTCATTATTATTGTTTATTTTTATTTATCTACTTATTTATTCACTAGTTTTTGGTCTAGTTTTGTATTTGGATACTTTTGAGATCAAAATTATCAAACCCTTTGGGTTTTTTGGTATAGCTTTTCAAATTGCGTTATGATGAGGTGAAATGATCGTGATTTTTTTAAATGTATTTGATAAAATTATGATATCATCATAATGATTTTTGTAAAATACTAATATATTCTTTTATTTTTAATAATTAAAATACAAGTTATTTATTTGGTTATAAAAGATAAGGATATTATAGTAATTTCCAAAATCACGAACGTTTATTGAATTGTGATTTTTTAACGATAATCAGATTATAATTATCCTTTTGAATTTTGTACCTTACAAAAATAAAGATTTTAATAACTCAAAACACTGCACAACTA
Source organism: Utricularia reniformis (assembly GCA_009725065.1). Classification (NCBI taxonomy): domain Eukaryota; kingdom Viridiplantae; phylum Streptophyta; class Magnoliopsida; order Lamiales; family Lentibulariaceae; genus Utricularia; species Utricularia reniformis. Next base: position 190,501 of record RWGZ01001190.1, on the reverse strand, counting down.
TTTTAATTGGAGTTTCAAAGAAACCCAATCAAATTATAATGATGAAATTTATGATTTATAAAATTTCATTTTAATTTAACAAAAAATACATTTTGTTATACTAAAATTCGGGTGTCGTGTTCTTTTATTCCATATCCCAACACAAAAATTCCTTGTTTCAACGATAAATAGATAATCATCGTTTTCAACAACCGACCGCTCGGATTTCTTTAATGGGTAAACTGTACCAAAACTCGGTCACCTTTGACGCCGCTGTTCTACAAAATGCCGCCATCTTACCGTCCCAATTCATATGGCCACATGNGTCAACAACAATTTTATAAGCTCTATTGAAAAAGAAAACTTCAATTCATCAGATTCATCTCTACCTCGCCTTCCGGTTCGCTCTACAGCCTTCTTCAGGTAATCCTCCATTCTTCGATTACCCAGTTTCAGAAGATTTATGGGTCAATTCGTCAAATGCGAAACCTAGGTATTTTTACTTGATATATTTTCATTAGATCGGTGTTAATTAAACCCATCGATTGGGTGGATTGAATTTGATTTTGACCTGTATTTGATGTTATACAAGATCTTGTTGAAGTTCAAAAATGGAGGAAGAGGAGGGTAAGAACCACAAAAAGGTAAAGGTTTTACCTTCAAACTGTGTACAGCCATGGAACCAATGGCAACTTTTGGATTCAATTCTTCCAACAGGCGGATTCGCGCATTCTTCTGGTCTTGAAGCAGCAGTTCAGACCAGAATAGTGACAAGTCCCGACCAATTACAGATCTATATAATCCAAATCTTAGAAAACACAGCAACACTTCTTCTCCCATTTGTCCACGCAGCCACCGTTTCTCCAGATCCAGAAACATGGCAGAAACTCGATAAAATCCTTAACGCTACAATGACAAACGAAATCGCCCGTAAAGCTTCCATTTCTCAAGGATCATCTCTTTTAAGAGTAGCTGTTTCTGTCTTCTCAGAAATCCCATCTCTCAAAAAGATGAGAGTTTCAGCTCTGAGTAACGAATTTTCAGTTTCCTTTCACCACGCTCCTGTTTTTGGTCTGGTTTTTGGATTACTTGGTTTTGATCCAGAAACTGCGCAAAGGGCGTTCTTGTTTGTGACTCTAAGAGATGTTATTTCTGCTGCTACAAGACTGAACTTGATCGGACCATTGGGTGCTGCGGTGTTACAACATCGGATTTCTCGAGATGCAGAGGAATTGGCGGTTAAGTGGATGAACAGAGACGTTGAGGACTCGTGTCAGACGTGTCCGTTGCTGGATACCGTACAGGGTTGCCATGGATACTTGTTTTCTAGAATGTTTTGCTCTTAGAAACTTGCAAGTTGTCTACTTCTTACAATTAAATTAGTAATGAAACATTATTTTTGATACAATTAAATTTCGTAATAATTTGTAATATGTTTTATATTGTTAAAGTGTACATTATATCTACTTACCTCCCAATGACTTGTAATCTAATTCGATTAAAAAACTTAATTCATCATATATTGCAACAATTCGTAGGACACCTGTGTTTTGTGTCATATTTCATATTGGTCCGAATGGAGAATATCAAATGAGCTCTTTTTATAATTTAATATACCGAATATTTTTTATAAAAATCTGTAGAATTTAAAAACATATAAATTATAAAAATCATACTTCGTTAATTAGTTTAGAGTTTTAAACTCGTTTTTATTAAATTATAAAGAAGCTTAATTAGTTTATTATTTAAATATTATTAATAAACATATAGATCAATATCATATGTATTATTTGTAATTAAAATGTTTTATTATTTAATGTATTTCTTAGTTAATTTGATATTTTATAAAAAAACTATAATTTATCAATCTACACGATTATTTCTTTAAAAAAACTCCAAAAATATATGGATCATATCGAGATGGATATAATAATTGGTTTTGTGTGTTGAATTAAAGACAGAAATCATGGGCCTGGGCCCTAATGAGTTTCCATTTTTGGAACACGTGTATCGTGTTCCATTGGTCACACGCTTTTTGAGACTATCCAAAATACATTATTAATTATTAATTTTATTTAATTTAAAAATATTATATTAAGAAGTATGGTAATTTAGTAAAATAGCCTTTTGTTAAGTAGCTAGATCGTATATTATCGTATATTATTTCTAAATAACCAAAATAATTAATTATTTACTTTGATGAACTAAAATAGATGAAAATACAATATACTAAATAATATAATTCAATATTTTTATAACCTCTTCAATACCAAAATAATATTTATGATTTATTTCTTGTAAAAAGTTGTGAATATATTTTACAAAGGAAAATACGCAAATTTGGTCATCGTAGTTTCCTATTTTGACAATTTTAGTCATTCAACTTTGGCAATTGTGACAAGTTAAGTCTATTGACTTTATGTATGTAAAATTAGTCCTCATATTTTCTCACATTTGGAGAAATTGGTCCTCAATGTTATATGTATGTGGCAAATTTGGTCCCAAATGTTTGTAATTTGAGCAAATGAAGTCCTTCAACTTTGATAACGAGCGACACCAGTAAGGAAACAACAAGACGAAGATAAAACGATAAGGACCTTCGGTGGATCAGTGCAACGGTGAAGATGATAAGAAGAAAATATGAGACAGTGAAAAAAATAGGAGCTAACAACTGAAAATTACGGTGTTAGGGTTTCGAATGACCCATTTTGCCAATTTTTCAAAATTACGTGGACCAATTTTGCCAATGCGTGTAAACCACGAGGGAACTGTTTTGTTCGATTTAATTTAGATGACTAAATATAAACCTTGGGAACCATTTTTTTTCAAATGTAAAAAAGTACGGGACTGAAAACTCCACATATAAATTTCGAATACTAAATTTACCACAACCATCAAACTACGATGACGAAGTGCGTCATTTTCTCATTTTACAAATCAGGTATGAAAATAACACTGTTATTATCGTGTTAGTGCATAATAAATAATTCACTAAATGTAATACATGTTCATTTACATTAAATCAAAAATAAAAAATCTAAATATCGAAGGGATTTTGATAAAACGTATAACTGAAGATTATAGCATATGTTTATGTATATATACATTAAAAAGAACATGAGAAAAATTTATATAACATAATGAGGTTCCAAAACTATATAACAGGACAAGAATATTAAAAGGAATTTTTAATGGACAATAACACCCCCCATACCAAAATTTAACTTGTCTGCGTATTGAGGGTTTTTTTGTCCGACTTACAAACTTTTCTTCTATATGTCATTATTATTGTTTATTTTTATTTATCTACTTATTTATTCACTATTTTTTGGTCTAGTTTTGTATTTGGATACTTTAAAAATCAAAATTATCAAACCTCTTAGGTTTGTTTGGTATAGATTTTCAAATTGCGTTGTGATGAAGTGAAATGATCGTGCTTTTTTTAAATCATATTTTATAAAATTATGATATTATCATCGTGATTTTTGTAAAATATTAATATATCATTTTATTTTTAATAATTAAAACACAAGTTATTTATTTGGTTATAAAAGATAAGGGTACTATAGTCATTTCTAAAATAATGAACATTTATCGAATTATAATTTTTTAACGATAATTACATCATAATTATTTTTTTAAATTATGCCCCTTAAAAAAATAACGATTTTAACAACTCAAAAGACGGCACAACTATTTTAATTGAATCCCAAATAAACCCAATGAAAATATAATGATGAAATTCGTGATTTATAAAATTTCATTTTAATTTAACAAAAAATACATTTTGTAATACTAAAATTCGGGTGTCGTGTTCTTTTATTCCATATCCCAACACAAAAATTCCTTGTTTCAACGATAAATAGATAATCATCGTATTCAACAACCGACCGCTCGGATTTCTTTAATGGGTAAACTGTACCAAAACTCGGTCACCTTTGACGCCGCTGTTCTACAAAATGCCGCCATCTTACCGTCCCAATTCATATGGCCACATGATGAAAAACCAAGCGCCGATCCACCGGAGATTCATGTCCCATACATTGATTTAACTGGGTTTCTCAATGGAAACACTGATGATACACTGCAACTAACCAACCAAATCGGAGAAGCTTGTCGGAATAATGGGTTTTTCATTATAAAGAATCATGGTGTAGATTTGCATCTTATCGATGAAGCTCACCGTTGTATGGATTTCTTCTTCGGGTTGCCGCTTCATCGGAAACAAAAAGCTGAAAGAAAATTTGGTGATCATTGGGGTTATGCAAGTAGCTTTACGGGAAGATTCTCATCAAAACTTCCATGGAAAGAAACTCTGTCGTTTGAGTACAAAGATTCTGAAACGAAAACAGTCCAAGAGTACTTTCATCGAACACTTGGCGACGAGTTTTGTCACTTAGGGTATGGAATGATCATCACTTTCCTTACAATTCCCTTGTTAAAGTTACGATTTTTGCAGGAAAATTTACCAGGAATACTGCTGTGAAATGAGTAAACTTTCTCTAGGAATCATGGAGCTTCTTGCCCTAAGCCTGGGCGTTAAACCTGAGAAATTTACAGAGTTTTACAAAGATAACGATTCGATAATGAGACTGAATTACTATCCACCGTGCCGGAATCCAGATCAAGCTCTGGGTACCGGACCTCACTGTGATCCAACGACGATAACTTTACTTCATCAAGATAAAGTCGCTGGACTTCAGGTCTTCGTTAACGGACAGTGGTGGTCAATAACCCCAAATTCCGATACATTAGTTGTCATCATCGGCGACACTTTCACGGCAAGAACTCAAATTCCATTCATATAAAGTTGTAAAAAAGGGTTTTACTTTATAAATGTCGTCTTGTCTCTTTTTCAGGCACTTTCAAATGGGATGTACAAAAGCTGTCTGCATAGAGCAGTGGTGAACAGTAAGAATCCTAGGAAATCTGCAGCGTTTTTCCTTTGCCCGAAGAAGAATAAAATAGTTACGCCGCCGTGTGAGCTTGTGAACTCCGATCATCCACGGATTTACCCAGATTTCCGGTGGGAAACACTCCTTTATTTCACTCAGGTGCATCATAGATGTGACGTCAAAACGCTTGAAGCATTTTCGGAATGGATTAATCAACACTCCCAAGAATCATCAAAAGTTTGATAATAAATTGGAGTCAAATCCTTCAAATTTTGTCTTAATTTCATTTCATCTTTCAAAACTAAAACTACTCATGTTTGACTCCTATTATAACATTATAAAGTGTTTTAGCGACTGCTGAAAGTAGTTTAAGACAAAAAGATTGTAGTGATCCGGTTAGTTTTGTTCATTTCAAATAATTAACAATTATTATTCATTATCACCATTTAAAAAATGAATAATTTACTTTTACTTTCAATATATTATTAATGATATATTAATATTTTCACATAAATCATAAAATTATTTTATTAAATATATTTAAAAACTAATAATCATAACATCACATCAAATCGCGTAATAACTCAATTTTAAAAAGTTGAATTACATAAATTAATTGTTTATCGATTTATTATAAAACCGTACGGTTTGATCAGTTAGTTCGATATTAAGATTGGATTTTAAACTTATTTTGGATCCATACTTTAAATCATGATCAAATATCCTTCCTTATCAAAGAAAACTTTAAGATAAAAAAGAGAGTACCTGTCAACCACTTGTTTAAAGTGGAGAATATAATCCAATGATGGTCCACAAAATAAATAATAGTATATTTTTGTCCAATTTATTGACTTTTAATAAATTAATATATAGGAGGTATTTTTATAATTATTTATTATATTAATCCATTGCTACACCACATTTTTGTGGATTTTGCCTAGGATTCCACTAGNAATATCTCAGTGTACAAATTTGATTTGCTAAATAATCTATATTAGTCCAAAATTTGCTACATAACCTATCTTCATCACTTATTTTCTAAATAGCATGCATTTACATATTAGTAATAAAAATAAATCAAATATTCAAAGATTACATATATATTTTAATTAAAAATACATATTAAATTAAAATACAATATATTAACATTGAAATTAATACATTTACATTGTAAAATAAATTAAATTAGTTTAACGATTGTAAGAACTTGGTAAATTGAATTAAATTACGATTGAAAATATTGATAAAATATTATATTGAACGAAACGTGAAATAACGGGTATCGACCGATATATTGATCATACGCTCCGAATCGAAATATATATATTTTTCATATTGATCGATATGTAAAATACAAGTGGATACCGGATATTTTTGACAGACCCAGAAAAACCCGAGATCCGACCCAATAACAAGATACGGGGATTTATAGGACAAAAAAACGATGCCTCCAATATTTTACATATCGATCAATATTGATGAGACCATCGGAACCCGGTACCCCGAACAGGGTCCGAACCATCCCAAGCTATGGCGGCCCAAGCGAGTGGACCAAGCTTGGAGGTCAAATTAAAGGAAGGCCCATTTGTGTGGCTGCCCCGATCGGGCATATTAGGCGATCGGTCCCAAGGTGTGGGACCCAACCTCCCATGAAGCGTCAGACCGTTCGGTCCACTAGCTGCAGATTCCCCCTCGGGCCATTTCCGATCGTCCTGTATGATAGCGAGCCACGACAAATCAGTCAGGACTATGGTCCAGTCATGGGAGCAAGCCGCTAAAGGCCAAAGAGTAGCCGGCTGGCAGCGCCGTAAGGCCTAAGCGCCATGCAGCCACTGTAGAGCCAGTTCCGGCGGCTGATCCGCCTGGCGTTAGCCGACCTATTGGCAAAGGACAAGCACAAAACGACGGCCTACTGCACATAGTACAGTGCAGGTATAAAAAGGACGCTGAGAGAACGAAAGAGAGAGAGCCTTTTGGAATCAGAAAAAAAGAAGAGAAGAAGTTTGGGATCCCCCTGGTTCTTCCTCCCCACATCCGTGGTTTCACAGCTCCTCTCGATTTATTTTCGAAGCGCTTTGTGGTCCCCCTTTGTATTGATCTGAAAACATGCATTGTATGATCCTGTTTTCGGTTATTGGAAGGGCTAAGGGCTTTTCTTTCCGCCCTTAGTCAAGTGGTTTTTTCCTCGCTTCCGAGGTTTTCCACTCTAAATCCTTTTTGCCTTCTATGCCTCTAAACCGTTAACTCTTCTCCACACATAAACAAATCATAACCGAGTTCGTCTTGTAACGAACCGGTCGACTGTTGACACCCCTGGTTTTCTAACCACAACACCAGTGTTCTCCAGGTTACATAAACAGCAAACTCTCTTGCTCAGGAACGATGATTGTTGTTGATGAACTCAGAATAAACACATAAAAGAATCTCAAAACAAGAACTAAAAGTGTTCTTATATCTCGTATGAGTTATCTATTTCCCATAAATTAATACTCTATTTATAGAAGATTTAGACATAATCTGTCCAATAACTAATTACAAAAAGTAGGAGTAAAAATAGGTAATTAGGTATAGACCAGAAAATGTCTAATTTTATCTATTATATAATAATAGATAATCACCAATAAACATTTTAAATATAATATATATAGATTTTATCCAACAATCCCCCACATATTCTGAGTTATATACAGATTCTGAGTTCAATCACATGAATATAAACACATCGTATCTAGTGTCTTTGGGACTATGAACTAGATCTAGAAAAAATGAGATTAATCACACATGTACAATGGTGAATCATATAGCTTCTATGAACCATTAAACATTATTGTGTGATAACGTTCACCAATCATGCTTATATTCTCAAACAACTATAGTTCAACGCAGTTTTGCGCTAATAGGTCATGTGCGTGCCCGGATCTTCATGAATGCTCTAAAGACTTGAAAATGTCTCATAGGAGCAGCCTCACTCAACACTCACATAGGTGATTTCATCAAGTGTGTACTGCAATCGACACACCACCCTAAAGGAATATGAAAATCATTAAGTAATCAACCTCACAATATATGTAGTAATGAGTATCTCATGCTCAAACACCATAAGACGACTATATAACGTATCCATCATGATTAATAGTGACTTAGTTATTACCCATATGAACTTACTTCATGGGATCACCAATCACATAAGTTGGGTATCTATCACTATTAATCATCAATTGACACTAGTCTCATTCCCCTCGATGTTTGAGCAATTTTTTATTTTCCCGAATGGTATAGTTAGAGGACCGGCCAAGTACACTTCCGACTTCTCATATAATATGGAAATAATTCAATCTCTCAATATCTTATTCACAAAGCATGCTAAAATATATAAGATGTATGATTTTGTAATTATAAGATTTATTCTTAACAATTGCTATTGTCGATTGACAATCACAATGTATAGACACAGAGGGTGTTGGTTTTAATTCTAATAGGATTTTTGCTAAGAAATTTTTCAACAACTCAGTCTGACTATTAGTCAGCTCAATCTGACATATTTAGTTTACTTGGATGATTCCAAGTTACATTAAACCACTCAATGTGAATATTATTCACTGGTAGATTTTGATCTCATCTGAATCGGAAATTCAGTTTCATCATTCTACCTTCAGGTACAACATGTAATCTAACATATCATATACAAAGTATATAGTATCTCTGAAATATTTGATTACAGTTATTTGAATATATTCACATTTATCCACACTAATTTCATCAATTATATATTATATAACTTCTCGTATCACTTTATTTAGATGACTTCTTGAGACCGATAATAGAATTTAATAATTTGCACATTTTGTTCTCTAGGTCAGAAACAACCCATCACTCAAACCGAGTCACATAGATTTCTTCTTTAATATCACAATTCACAAAAACAGTCTTGACATCCATCACATGAATGACAAGCCTATGGATAGAAACAAACACAATTAGAATACAGATAGAAGTGATTCTAGTCACATGAGCAAAATATCAAAGTAGTCAATATTTTGATTCTCAATTAAGTTTTTGACTACCAATTGATACATATCAATGTACCAATCATGAAAGAATTTCTATCGAAATTCTAAATGTAGTCAATAAACTTTGTTCATGGAGGCATATCAATCAACTATCTATTATATTTGAATTTTTAAGATAAAATCAAATTCTATCTTAATAGCTTATTTCCAACACGATGAATTTGAAGAAGAAACTATATAAGTGCAAGTCAAATATTTTTATCAATTTGATATTTATCAATATGATAACACATAATAAACATCAACATATGATGTTTCTCTCATTTGACATTACTCAATCCCAAACTCTCAATAGATATCGTAATTTTAATATCTCTTGGAGTGTTACGATGAGTTATTCCGGATAGTGGAAATTTTTCTTAAAAGAAATCAAATTTTTTGCCTCAAGAATCATGTTTTACTCAATGATACCGTTGCTCATCACAAAATTCAATACACTATTTCGACATAATTTATAAACATCTAATTTGATGTTATAAATCATCTCTATTTATTGATATAATGGAAAAACATTCACTTAATACCCCACATTTTGGGATATTTAAAGTTTAGATTAAATCTTCCAAAATTACATAATAATATCAATAAATAAACATAACAATCTACTTAATCAAATAATCATGATTAATTGATTATTTAATCAATTATAAATAATGCCAACATCATTCTGGATTTAATTAAAATTGTTAAATTAAAATTTTTGAATCTCGAAAGAAGAATTCAAATACTCAAATTAATTCATAATCAAATAATTGATATATGTTTAATTTCAAAAAGTATAGTAAAAAATGTATTTTCTATATTATTCACATAAAATGAATTTTATTGATATTAAAATATAAATTAAGTTTTGACCCAAAAATACCACAATTGTAAAAGTTGTAAACTTCAGTTATATTTTGTATACAAATTAATATTAAGCAATTATATTTGTATTTCAATATTTTATTGAAATATTTAGAATTTACTAACAGAATAGAGACGCACTTCAATTGACTCAGTTTAATTCAAATGTTTATTTTTAAAAACTGACTAAACCTTTTCTGTTTTGAAATTAGTGATTTTCTAACATAATATCAAAATTACTCAATTTCTTAATAAAATAAAAGAGTAATTCATTAACCGACAATCATAAATTTAGACTAAAATTAAAAATTTAGGAATAATTCTCAATTAATTCTTTTTAATTAATTCACGGATAAAATTGAAAATAACATATTTCCAAAATTGCTGGCAAAAATAAATGTTTGAGATTTATTTTTTAAACTTTTAAAATTTAAAAGCTAATTCTTGGATAAAGATGCGAGGTTGGTAAATTAAAAATCAGCAAGAATTTTAATGACTCAAAATACCTAATTAAAGAACTAATTCACTCATCTTCGCATATGGTATTTAGAGAAAAGTTCCAATATTTAACCCGAAAAACTTGTTCTTAGAAATTAGAATTAAATTCAATTTCTCAAGTATTGCAGACAAATAAAAGAGTTTTTTTAAAAAAAGAATTTCTCCGAAACAATAATGTAATATATATTTTTTTCAGATTTTTGGCATCTATATATAAGGTAAGCTTTAAAAGAAAAGGACACAACTGTCTTTAAAAAATTATACAGTAGAACCTGAAAGAAGAGGACGATAATTGTTTTACATCTTTTTATTTGAACCAGAGATATATTTGTTTTTAAGATTGTTGGAAATCTGGATCAAACCACAGAAAAAAACAATATTTAGTATTAAATATAAACATACCATTAAGGTTATTTGATCTCCGTTATCAAATCTGGTAGAGTGTCGCTTGTGGCACGTCATAATGACGCTGAACTTAAGAACAATTCCGGCAAAACCAGTGTTTTCTAGGTTACATAAGCAGCAAACTCCCTTGCTTAGGAACGATGGTTGTTGTTGATGAACTCAGAATAAACACATAAAATTATCTCAAAACAAGAACTAAAAGTGTTCTTCTATCTCGTATGAGTTATCTATTTCCCATAAATTAATACTCTATTTATAGAAGATTTAGACATAATCTGTCCAATAACTAATTACAAAAAGTAGGAGTAAAAATAGGTAATTAGGTATAAACGAGAAAATGTCTAACTTTATCCATTATGTAATAATAGATAATAACCAATAAACCTTTTAAATATAATATATATGGATTTTATCCAACATGTTTGACTCGTATTATAACATTATAAAGTGTTTTAGCGACTGCTGAAAGTAGTTTAAGACAAAAAGATTGTAGTGATCGAGTTAGTTTTGTTCATTTCAAATAATTAACAATTACTATTCATTATCACGATTTAAAAAATAAATAATTTACTTTTACTATCAATATATTATTATATTTATTTTTTATAATTAATGATATATTAATATTTTCACATAAATCACAAAATTATTTTATTAAATATATTTAAAAACTAATAATCATAACATCACATCAAATCTCATAATAACTCAATTTTAAAAAGTTGAATTACATAAATTAATTGTTTATCGATTTATTGTAAAACCGTACGGTTTGATCAGTTAGTTCGATATTAAGATTGGATTTTAATCTTATTTTGGATCCATACTTTAAATCATGATCAAATATCCTTCCTTATCAAAGAAAACTTTACGATAAAAAAGAGAGTACCTGTCAACCACTTGTTTAAAGTGGAGAATATAATCCAATGATGGTCCACAAAGAAATAATAGTATATTTTTGTCCAATTTATTGACTTTTAATAAATTAATATATAGGAGGTATTTTTATAATTATTAATTATATTAATCCATTGCTACACCACATTTTTGTGGATTTTGCCTAGGATTCCACTAGGCACCAGCAACACTACCAAATAAATAACAATTTTTATTTATATAACAAAATAATTATATTTTTCTTGAAAAAAGGCCATTTATTGGGCATTTAGACCTTTTTATAACATAATGGGCCTTTTCAACAAAGACATAGTGGGCCTCCATGTCATATTTCCCCGTAGCAGATCCTGCAGTTAATGGACCATTAACATTTAGTGCGTGTTCTGATTGTAGTGTCAGAATGTGTTGTCATTTTTAAAATGTATTTTGGATTTACAGAATACTCCAACTCATTCTAATTCTGACAATCTATTTTCAAAACGCGTTATGAGTTTCATCTTCAACGCAAAATGACATGAATCCCTCATTTTAAATTCCTGAAATATATTTTAAAAAATCTCTAACCAAACTACCCTTATGACCGAATCTCTTATTTCTATGGGTGTTCACTATTCGGTAAAAATCGAATACCCAACCGTTTACCGGTTTTTTTTACCGGACCGATACCAAATTTTAAAATTCGGAATTTCAGTAAATACCGAAACCGAATCGAAATAATTCAGTATTTACCGAATCGAACCGACAAGATTCGGTAGCTAATTTTTTTACTTATTCGATAATTGAAATTTAGTTTGATATTACCGAATGAACACCCCTACTTATTTCTAATTAAATAAATCTTGTTTTATATAATTATAAGGGTAAAATAATATTTTAGTATTCATAATGTATTTTCATAATCATTTTTTACAGAAAATTATTCTTATTTCATTAGTCATTATTTACCATACAGAACGCTTACATTCTATAAATATATTCTGACAATATATTCTGGAAACACATTTATATTATCATAATATAAGTCCAAGACACCTATGGTGAATAGTGAATAGTGAATATTGAATACTGATAATTGATAAAGGACACACCTTTGGTGAATAGTGATAACCTTCAGTGAATAATGGATACAAGTCCGGTTTCTGAATCATTTCATTAAACCGGACTTGTAACGAAACAGTCATATCAAACAACAAACCGGACTTCTTCAAGCTCCCAATATAGCGAATCTTTCAGTACAAAAAACCAGAACAATTTGTTTTCATGAACAAACCACCAAATACAAAATGTCTTATCAGAGATTTTGATCAAAACCCAGTAGTCAAATTCATCAGTTTTTGCTTCAGGAGTAGCGGATCAACGTACCCAGATCCAGAATCATTTACCTAGAGATTTCAGAGGAGAATAGATGCTTCATTTTTGCTGAATCGTACTGATAAAATCAAAGTTTTGTTTACCTTAGATTGAATTGTGTAGATGAATCTGTTCTCAGCAGCTCTGGTGAAAATGCACGAAGTAACTGTAAGATTTGTGTTGATTAGTTCAAGAAGAACCCTTGACAGAGAAACTACCTGCGCCTCTTCGTTTTTAGGGAAGTAAGTTATCAATATTTCTACTCCTTCTAAGCAAGAATCCACACTCACACAAAACGACTCCGTATTGGGAATAGAGGAGGATTTGTTCATGTTATCTCTTTTGTTCCGCATTTCTTGGATTCTTGTTTCAGTGTTCTTAATGTAAACTACGGCTTCTTCCATGTGGTCTGAAATTGATCTCTTCTCCTGTAATAAAAACAGAAACCCAGCTCAATAAAACCCAATATTCCATAATCAAGATTCTCAAAATCAAACCTTTATATACTCTATAGGAAGAAGTGATCCGAGAGAAGCGTAAAGGCCCTTCATTTCTTGCCGACGCTGTCTCTCAATATCTCTGTGCATAATCTTCTTATTCTTACACTCATTAATTTGGTTGGATTCCGTTCTCATACTTAATATCCTACTTCTCTTTTTCCCGGTGCCGGGAACTTGATTCTCAGACAATTCTTGCCGGAGAAATGGAGAGATCTTTAAAAGAAGCTCATCCATCTTCCAATCAGAAAGATGATGGTAATGAAAATCATCATTATCTTCTCAATGAATATAATAATCATTTGGAGTCGACATCAGCACAGACTGCAATAAATTTAAATGGCCCGCCTGCCATTGCCTTAAAACCGGGAGAAAATGGGAGTTTCACAGTTCTTCACTATTTCGGAGTTGAAGATTAAACTTTTCCGTAGGGAAACTTTGCCTCTCTTTTTCTGTGCTTTTGGAGGACTCTCCATCCTTCTCCATACATAACAACTCTGTTTTGTAAGCTTTGTAATGTTATCAATATGTGAAGAAACCAGCAAAATGAGTGAACAACCAGTTTCTGTTTTTATGTTTCCTTACTTCTTTGATATGTTAAGCATAAATAAATGGAAACAAAAGCAATTTTACGTGGAACCCGAGTACCGGGAGAAAACCACGGATCGAGAGAACCTCGATCAATCCACTAAACCAGTGAATAAAGAGTACATCACAAAACACCAACTGAAATTTCAATGAAACAGTGAATATAAACAGATGAATCGCAACCCGAAATCCTTCGTTGATTCACTCTGTTTCTCCCATGTTCTATACCCTGATTCAAGTCTCAAAGATGCTCTCTTTCTCAGTACTCAAACAGCAGCAAGAAAACACTCAGCCACCGAGCTCTTCTCTGTATCTTTCCTGTGCAAAAACTTCATCCTTTTAACCTCAACGGCTAACTGACATTGGGCGATTCCACTCCCGGGCTGGTCCAATGCACGTGGGCTGCTCATATGTTGGAATGGGGCTCAAGCCCCATCATGTTTAGCCAAAATTATGATCAAGTTTATTTATACAATCCTTGGAGCTCGAAGTTGAACCTTTGTCCATCAGGAGAAAACATGAGTTTACCTCAATTTCATGACTTGACATCTGAAAAATGCGAGGAACACAAGCCCATCAAATTGATAAATCTCAAGCACAACAAAATTCATAAACCAAAAATCCCCATCAGTACACTGATATTCCTATGGAACTGAATGAATATATCTAGAATAAAGTACCCCAATCAAAACTCGGGTACCTAAAATTGAAAAACAACCCCAAATTTTAGGCATCAAACCGAATATCCAATTGAAAAAAATGACAAGATCTCACACCGAAATTCCGTAAAACGCATGATCGAGTCACCAATTGAGAACAAACCTTACCATTCTAGGAGAAAAGGTACCCAGATTCTGTAACAAAAAAGTAGCACTAAACCCTAATTTCAACTTCGTTGACGAATCGAGATTTCAGTCCGGGTCTAAAGGGGTTTTAGGTTTACGGGAGTCCATAAACCAAAACCAGGGCCTTACGTGCACGTGATAAGCACGTGAGGGAATCACGAAGGGTATTTCAGTAATAACGGTCACCTGTAAAGATCCGAACAGTATATCCCAATTCCGAAGCTAACTTGTTTTGATTCGCCTGTACGATTAAAAAAATCACCTCAAATTCAAAATCCCAGAAATCACAAATTGACACTCGCGCTCACCAATCAACGGTGGCGATAGACGTTTGCCGGCAATCGATGACCCCTAGCCGGAGCCCGGAGCGGAAAGAATCTTCCCGGAGTCCGAACCGGACCGGCATGAGGCTTATAGTTCCTTTACAAGGCGTCGTTCAAGGCAGTGGAGGTCTGATACTCGGCTCGCTAATCCCATGCGCTTTGTTTTATTTTCTTCAGATTTTCTTGAAAAAACACCGTTCTTCTACGAAGAACATGCCGTCGTCCTCGTCGGCGGCAAACCTCCCCGAGCTGTCTCGGTCATCCTCACGTGCTAATTTGCTCTCGCGTGGTTCCATTGGACGCGCTCACTTATCGGCTCGGGCGGGATCCATTGCGAAGCCTAATGATTCGCCTTATTACATTGGGCTGGACCGGGTGCGTGAGGATCCGTACGACGATATTCAGAATCCTGATGGAATTATACAACTTGGGTTGTCGGAGAACCGGGTAATGATCGAAATTTATACGGACTACTGGATTTCTTATCTGTGGATTCGTTTTGTTATATTTACTTTGTTTTGCAAATTCTACTTTGAAGTTATCGTTGAACTTAATTGAAGACTGGTTCTCGAAAACAAATTACTCAATAGTCGGAGTAGGAGATGAAACTTCTGGACTATGCGAGATTGCGACTTATCAGCCTATGGATGGACTAAAGAACTTTAAATTGGTACCTGAATGAAGTCTCTTATTACTTTTTTTCAGATGCTTTGAATCAGTATGCTTGCCTTATATGAAGAAAGTGTCATATGAATGTCTCAGGCAATGGCAAATTTCATGACTGAAGTGATGGGAAGGACAATATGTTTTGATCCTTCACGATTGATAGTAACCTCTGGGGCAACTCCTGCACTGGAGATTCTCAGTTTTTGTCTGGCTGATCCGGGCAATGCCTTTCTTGTGCAAACTCCTTACTATCCTGGGTAAATTTATTATCTCTGTTTCTAATATATTTCAGTATATTGTATGTCTGATCTGATAGAGGCATGATAAGCATTGACAGTTTTGATAGGGACATAAAATGGAGAACAGGAGTTGAGCTAATCCCTGTTCATTGTCGTGGCTGTGATAATTTCACATTAAGCATCCCCGCTCTTGAACAGGCATATAATCAGGCTAGGAAGCGAGGTCAAAAAGTTCGGGGTATTCTCATTTCAAATCCTTCCAACCCGGTTGGGAACTTGTTGAGCAGGGATATGCTCTGTGATCTCCTATATTTTGCTAGAGAGAAGAACATACATATTATATCGGATGAAATATTTGCGGGTTCAAGGTTTGGTGATGAAGTGTTTGTGAGCATGGCAGAGGTAGTGGAATCAGAGGATATCGACAAAGAGAGGGTTCACATCGTATATGGACTTTCGAAGGATTTATCCATCCCTGGGTTTAGGGTTGGGGTAATATATTCCTTCAATGAAAATGTTTTGGCTGCATCGAGGAAACTATCTAGATTTTGTTCTGTTTCAAGTCAAACTCAGCAAATTTTAGCATCAGTGCTTTCAGATAAAATCTTCATTCTGGAATACTTGAGGACGAATAGAGAACGAATACGCTCGATGCATGATACATTTGTTGCAGGTTTGAAAGGATTGGGATTGGAGTGCATAAGAAGCAGTGCGGGCTTATATTGCTGGGTTGACATGAGCTCTTTTATTACTCCATATAACGATGAAGGGGAGCTTGATCTGTGGGAGAAGCTTTTATATACAGCCAAGATAAATGCAACTCCTGGTTCAGCATGTCACTGTATAGAACCTGGATGGTTCAGATTTTGTTACACCACATTGAAACACAGCGATATTCCCGTGGTTCTTGAACGGCTATGTAAAGTTGTTGAAAGCCGTAAACCTATTGCATAATACAGTTTCAAACTTTTTCTGTTGGTCATGACTGCATATTTCTTTTATTATCTCTGTTTAGGGTTCAAGCACATTTGTTTAAATCCTTTAGCTTTACCTTCTAACTGAATTGAATGCTTCAACAATATTAAGTGAACTGGCTGGTGTTTTCCAGTTCCTTTTAGATACACTGCATGGATATCAATCATCTAGTTTAACTTCAGTTGCAGTTGTCTCTTCCACTTCACGGGCAATATTCTTGTGCCGGCCCCAATACCGAAGACGCCACAGCCCTTCTTGCTCATGACATCCTGTCATAACACCAGGTAATATACATTGGAAATTATGCATTCAAATGTAGTTTGTGAATGAAAAGTTCTAACCATAGATGGCAATTTTTTTAATTTTCTTTGACAACTTGTTCGTCTGCTCATCAATATAAGCTCACCAAGCGTCATCAATGGTCTTTGAATTTGACTGCAGGTACGATGCCCTTGCAATTCATGAGTCGTATCTTTCTCTTGGCATGGCAAGCCAGACTTTGTTGCAAGTAAAGGGAAGAGCCACTGGAGAAAAGAAGCCCCAACCAGGGCTGTAGTTTCTACATCAAAGCTACTGGTATCATCACCAGAAGTGCCTGAAGAAGCTAGTTGAGAATGGGCAGAATGGTATGATTCGTGTGTTTGAATACTGCTTCCATCATCACTCTCAACAGTGAGGCTCTGTTTCTCATTTGATTCCAAAGCTAACTCCTTCATAGGTGTTCCAGGCTTTTCCTCCCATTTGAAAGGAACAGAGACAACAAGCTTGACAGGCGGGAAAGCATGATTTATTTGTTGAATATCAGCAGCGGGTATAGGCTGTGGGGGCTTCCAATCTGTCTTTGGAATACCAGGCTTTTCCTCCCAGAGAAATGGAACAGTGATGAACTGGGTGTCTCTCGCCTTGGAAATTTGCCTCGTTGCTGCTCCCATTTATGGAGAAAGGTGCATTATATCATGCGTGTTACATATATATAAGGGGATGGATGATGAAGAAGAAGAAAGAGATGTTGAGTACGTAACTAACACATATCGTGGTGTGGTAACTGAACCATTTGTTTCGGAGGATTTAGCTCACCTAACGCATTTCCTATTTCAGAAACAACTTTGACTACAAAAGGGCACTAGCTCATTTGTCAAATGGGTCAAAGTCAAAGTCTAAAGTCCAGGAATACCGCAGTGCCTTTATAACTGCCCATTAGCTTATCAATAAAAATATGAACCAAAAACTCATGTCACTTGGCTTTTAGTGGTTAGCCCAATTTCCATAGGACTCTATGTTTGCCGATTATAGGATGCGTTAGTTAGACTAGGGGTTCGATCCGGTCGAACCGACTTGATGTTTATCTGATTAAAAATTCTTTGGGTCTTCATTGAATACGATTTTTAAATGAATGTTTTGAAAAACTATATTATCAAAACATTAAATTTTGAAAATTAAATACATAATGATAAATTAAATTAAATTAAAGTTAAGGAATGTGACATTTTGTCAATTTTCTAGGATTAATCGGGTTCTGGATTCTGTTATCACAGAACTAGAAAAAAGAACGCGCTTAAAGTACAAATTCTCAACATTTGTTACCAAAAATAAAAATACAAAAAAATAAAGCAGTCATGGTAAAGGGATAAAAACAGATTGTGAAGAGGAAACTAGTGGAGAATGTCAATTTCAGCATAAGCTTGTGAAGAAGAATTGTTGCATTATTTGAAGCTCAAGATGATATCTTTGTCTTTCTGCAAACAAAAAGGTTCAGTTTGAGAATGAAAACATTTCCGAAATGCTACAACACTTCTTACGTTTTTAGCCAACTCCGTAACCTTGTCATCGTCGATCCCCAAAGTAACCATTATCTTGTAACCTGCAGATTCCTTCTGCGACCATATTCCTAGCAGTATATGTGCAGTCGTTATTTCGCCATCTTCACCTGTGTTTTAACCGAGACAGAGCGATCGATAGCAAAATACACTTTGGAACACAACGTAAATCAGCAAAACGGAAATGTAGTCGTAATGCTATTTGAATACGAAATAGATAAGACATACCAGAGTTCAGCTTCTCTTCAACAGCCCGATCAAGAGCCTTTTGAGCAGGTTCAGTCAAGGGAGGATGCTCAGGACTGAAGAAGTACATGTCTGATTTTCCTAATAACTTCACACATTCGTCTCGAACTTTAAAAAGTGTTACGCCGTTTTCCCTTAGAAACTTGGATGCTAAACTGGTTCCTGCATATATCAAGTTTCCAACTCAAACATTTTAGCACATAACTTAAGGATCTTAACGTTAAGGAGCAGAATTAGATCACATTAGCATAACGCAGCATGCTAGGACTAGAAACCGAAAGGCGAAAACCAAATGAATGTATTCAATAATTGCATTGAATTCCAGCTAGCTAACATATCTACGTTTTACTGCACATATATCAGCTCAAAAACTGCATACCTTCAACCAAAATGCCCATGAGAAGAGCCTCTGTCCCTGTATTCGGATATTTGAGTTTCCGAGCTTCCAATTCTCCCATTGCAAACGCCTTAATAGATCTTGATGACCATCTACAAGCACCATTACATCAACTTAGTATTATCAGATAAACATTAACAAAATTTAAACAATGCTATGAGTACAGAAGGCAATGTAGCCTCCAATTCTTACTTTGGGTTCTTCCCAGAAGCAGTTTCTGTTTTCCTGAGAATCAGAAAAACACAGCTAGTAAACAACCCAATAACCAATAACAAAAAAGTAAAATTGCAACTCACGTGGTAGGGAGACTAAAAGTGATGGTGGCAATAGCGGAACAACGTCGTTTCGAAGAAATGTGAGAGAACCCAGACGGCCGGATCGACACCTTCAGACCCAAAAATGAACTCGATAGCTTAATAACCCCCGAAAACCCAGAGGGCTTCCAGCAAAACTCTTTATTGGTTGAACAAGAAGGTGTAATTGAAAAAACGGATAATCCTTGAGCGGCCATGGGTGAAAACTTCTGTTTCTCTTCGCAAATAGAAACAGAATTTTCGCCTGGGATAATACAACCTTATCAAATCAATACAAATTGAAGAAAGACTAAAATGATTCTTGGCTTTCTTGAACGAAATTAACAAATATTCCTGGTTTTGGATAAAAAACTACGTCTGAGAGATCGATTTCCTTCAACTTCAACCTTCGAACAGAAATCTGGTAATTGGGCCTATGGCCCAAGGCATTATTTTACGAATATTACTGAACAGTCCTCATAATTTTGTTAATTGTGCCACGGCCCTTCCTCTTTATTCTCTGCGACAGCAAATTTGAAATAAGTTGAGAAAAGGAAGATAGGGGAAGGCGGAAAACTGTAGAAATGGGGAAAGATCTGCGCGACGAACAGGTTTCCGCCATGAAGGAAGCCTTCAATCTGTTTGACACCGACGGCGATGGCAAAATAGCGCCTTCGGAGCTCGGAATCTTGATGCGTTCCCTTGGGGGAAATCCAACACAGGCTCAACTGAAATGTGTTATTGCCGAGGAAAGTCTTAACGCGCCGTTCGATTTCTCTCGATTCCTCGATCTAATGGCCAAGCATTTGAAGCCGGAGCCGTTTGATCGCCAGCTACGGGACGCGTTCAAGGTGCTTGACAAGGATGGTACTGGATACGTCATTGTTTCGGATCTCAGGCATATTCTTACAAGTATTGGGGAGAAATTAGAGCCGGCGGAGTTCGATGAGTGGATCTGCGAGGTGGATGTTGGCTCTGATGGGAAGCTCATCTACGAGGATTTCATTGCTCGTATGATCGCAAGGTGAGATGGTCCATATCATATAAATCATGGTGGAAAGGAAACTGCATTTTTTTATCCAAAATTCCATAGCAATTCCTCAGGATCTTAATGAAAAACACAGTTTATATCGAAAATTGAAATACTGTTCAAGATGACATTAGAACGTAGTATAACTTGGGGTAGTGCTATCATCGAATCCTTTTGTCTGCAATGTAAAGGATCCTGTAAACTTGCATGAGTCTGTCTATTCTCGCTTTGTCACCTCTTCGAGGAACAACTCCCTCTAGTTAGATGATAAAATGTGACTTCCGGAAAACTTGTTGCCCCTTAGTTAGCTTATAGCAAGTCATTCTCATTCCTCAATGCTCTTAGTCATTCTACCTCCTCTGTAAGATCATATTTGCTTTGGTCTGATCGGTGCATATAATATTTACTTATTGTTTCATTTGCAGGTAGCCTTGAAGAATGGTGATTTGCTTGCACTTGGATGAAGCAGAATGCTGTCTGTATCGCTTGTTTGCAACTTCATAGTTTAGATTTTTCGTTCGGGCCTCGCCCGGAACATGTGGATTTTATTAAACTATTACGAAATATTTCCTCTGACAAGTTTCTTTGCATTTTATTTCAATCATTTGATATATTGGGCTAGCTAGAGTTCTTCAAGTGGTCGCATCCCGTTTACATTAGGATACAAAAGCCCATTCATTACTTGGAGCGTTGTGTTTAGGCATTTGCTTGCAGTTCCTTTTGACTGGATTTGCTTGAAGTTCAGAAACGTAGGAAACACTCCGTCCGTGGGAAGAGGAATAGCCATCATGGGTCGTATGCATATTCCCGGGTAACAATTATTTCTCTCAATCATCGTCAAGAAGCCTTTTTTACTGTATTTCTTTGAACCAAATCTCGATTCTTCATTTTCAGGAAGGATATTTCATCTTCAGCTCCACCATACAAGAAGACTCCTCCTATCTGGCTCAAAGTTTCTTCGCAATATGTACTTTTTCTCTGTCAATGCATTATATGCTCTTTTCCCTTTGGGTGTTTTTACGTTGTTTAGTGTAATCCTTCGTGATTGTAACGGGATTTCTCAGGTCAACAGCGTCACTCGAAACAAGATCCTTCGAATTCCGAAGGCTCAAGGTAGTTGATTGTGTGCGTTGCTTTACGCTTGGTGTTAAGTAAGCTTAAAAATAACTCTTTTATTAATCAGGGCTTGCTCCGGATATATACCACTTGATTAAGAAGAATGCTGTAGCCATTAGAAAGCATCTCGAGAGGAGGTGGAAAGATAAGTATTTCAAGCTTACTCAAGTCTGGAAATTGTAAGCCCCCTCTCTTTTTTCTTTGCTTGTTACAGTGATGAATATGTACAATCTTAATGGTGGGGGTTGTTGATATCTTCACTTTGTAAGTGGAAGGAATCAATCTGGGACCAGGGCCAGGACCAGCACCAACTTTAATATACAAAGTCATTCCCATCTAATCTAATTACCTTTCTTGTTACTTGTTAGTGTAATCACTTTCTCTTATTCAACTGTTGAATACGCAGCGTTCAAGCGAAATAGGCACGGGAAATGCATTTGAGAACGATGGATTCGGGGCAATATCTCTCATTTTGGCACTTTTTCTTCTTCTGGTAAGATGGATGTCGCTGTTTTTGCTTTATGGAACACTCAACAGTGTGATATTTGTTGAGTATCATTAAAAAATATAGGCTTTTATTTGGGCTTCAACCCATTAGTAATTTGTAAACCCATTTTTGGATTGATTTATAAAAATTATCGGTTTGAATTCCCAAATTTGTCACTTTAATAATATTTTGGGCTCTCATGGCAATTTATAACAATTGAAGGGTTAAAGTTCAATTATCAGATAAATAATGATGGGCCTGTGTAATTCAACCGATGGGTCTTAGCCCTAGGTATAAGAGCTTGAATCGGTGAAGTGAGGCCAATTTTCTCAGTTTGCCGCCGCCTTAGTCCGTCTCTGGTAGGAATCATTCCTCATCCCATATGTATCCAATTTTGTTTCGTTTTGAATTGAGTTCTGAATGCTGACTATTATGTATTAACATGTTACAGATTTGCGATTTTGATTAGAAGTATGGCGTACGCAGCGATGAAGCCGGGAAAGACTGGTCTCGAAGAGACTGCAGAGCAGATTCACAAGATCCGGATCACTCTATCTTCTAAGAACGTGAAGAATCTCGAGAAGGGTATGATTTCGTAGCTTGATTCAAAAGTATTAGAATTGTCTCTTTTCGGCGTCCCGTTTTCTGTTTGTTTCTTGACCGGATGAATTGGGTTGTATCCTTGCACCACTATTAACTAGATCAAGAATGCCTCTTTAGATGAATCCTGCCTATTTTCGTTTACTTCGTAAAACCGGTATGATAGGTTTTGACAATATTACTGATTTTTTAACAGTTTGTGCTGACTTGGTGCGTGGTGCCAAAGACAAAAAACTCCGAGTTAAGGGTCCTGTAAGAATGCCAACAAAGGTTCTAAAGATTACCACTAGAAAATCTCCCTGCGGTGAAGGTATTAAACTCATTAACTTCCACCATTTTGGCTAGTAGTTATGTAAATATGAAGATGAAAGTTATTGCTCGCTCTTTATTTGTCACCTCTGATTCAATGTGCGTTAGAATAGTGCAAGTGATCACCATTTTTGTTACATCTTGGATCACTCTGTTTGATTCGTCTCAGTTCTTTAGGATAGTGAGTATGAGTTTAAGTAGAACAGTATGTCAATCGTTGCTACTCATTTTGCTTCATATAACTTGATCCAACTTGCGCATTTGTGTTTTTTTGTTTTTATAGGTACCAATACATGGGACAGATTCGAACTCCGAGTTCACAAACGTGTGATCGATCTCTTCAGCTCCCCGGATGTTGTTAAGCAGATCACCTCTATCACAATAGAGCCTGGTGTTGAGGTTGAAGTCACAATTGCTGATTCCTAGATCTTTTATTTGATGTTGTTTTGAGTTATTAAGCTAAGTTTCAGATACCTTTCTCTGTATTTTTATTTCTTCCTACTTTTGGATTTTGATGATCATGGCTTTATGGTGAGTTTTACAAATCCTCTACGATCACTACAGTTTTGTGCCTTCAATTTCATCAAAAAAATTGGGCTAATCTCGTCACAAAATTTGTAGACAAAGAAGCTTACTTAAATCAGGTCTATTTCAAGATGCAACCAGAGGAGTTTATTTCTTCGTTGGTTCTTGATTCTGCAGGTACTTTGAAACTCAATAACCAAGAAAGAACTGAAGAACGAATTGAAAAACCGAGGCCCAACCAAGAAAGCAGAAAAGCGCTCTCGTTCTTGCTAAATTCCTCACCACGCGCCGCTGTCGGGTTGATTGTATGTACGGATGGGATCGATCGACCCATCCCACACCGGAATAATCTTGCTGAGAATATGGGCTTCTGTTGAAGATTGGGCGTTAAGAGCAGCGAAACAGAAAGAAGGTAATGGCGGATGTAGGATTAGCGCTATTTTTATCATCTCTCCCCATATATAACATAAGCATGATGAGCTCGGCTATTACGACACCGTTTCGATCCACCGGCGATTCTCGTCCACAAACTCAATTCTTGTATCACAGCCATGAAATCAATACATTGTTGTGGCTTTTCCTAGTCTGCTTCACTCCACCTTAAACCAGTGACACTAAATCTCAAATCCACCTTTCATGGCGGTTCAATTTCATCCCGGCTTTTTTCCCATTCCATCATCATTTCCCAAGCCACATCGCCGATTATCTGTGAACGCCGCGGCGAAACCTAGCAGCTCTGGTACCGCGATTCTTTGGTACAAGCACGATCTTCGCCTTCAAGACCACCCAGGGTTGGTATCTGCATCCAACCATGACTGCATTTTGCCTATATACATCTTTGATCGCCGAATTCTCCGAAGTATATCATTTCTCCTTCTCCTTTTTCACTTATACCTGAAAAGAGTAAAAGATCTTAATAATCTCCATATCTGCAGGGTTTTCAGATGAGATGGTTGAACTTCTCCTCTTTGCACTGGAGGATTTAAGGAATTCGCTCCAACAGCAGGGCTCTAATCTGATGATCAGGTAACAAACATCAGTCTGTCTACAAATTAAGGTTAGCAAATAAGCTTAAAGACAGATAACCTGTGCAGGATTGGAAAGTCTGAGAATGTTTTAGTGGAGCTGATGAAAGATGTTCAGGCCAGCAAGCTTTTCATAGAAGAAGAAGTGGAGCATGAGCTACATAAGATTCTGCAAAACGTCAACAAGTCCTTATCTGCTACAGAGCTTAACCCGGAAATCAATATTTGGAGGACTCCATTCTATGAGACTAAGGTTTACTTTCTTCACATTCTGGCTTGGATTGAAGATGCTGAGATCGTATTTTCTTTGACAGGAATTGCCATGGTCATTTGATGACTTCAAAAAGCTGAAGCTACAAGTATCTTCCCCTCTTGTGGAACCACCAAAACTGCCTAGCAAGGTAGTTAATCTTCCTTGGGGTAAGGGATTCATGGTTTTGTTCTTACCATGAAAGCAGTATTTGTCTTCATGGTGGTTGTGCAGGTGATCTTCCATCTCTGGATGAAGTAAAGGAACTTATGAATGATAAAGACAGTGTTATGAAGGAATGGACGTACCTGGGGAAGCTTACGGCCGTAGATCAGCTGCGGAAGAAACTGAAATCAGTTCATGGGCAAAGGAAGCTAGGAGAATGGGATGATGGCAATATCAGTTACCAGAGAAGAAAGCCACTTAAGTCAGCATTCGTTACAAGTCAGGAGAACTTGGTAGGAGGGGGAATAACACTTGTGTTGAATGCTTTGGCTGCATATTTGCGGTACCTTGAAGGAACGGCACGTGACGAATGGCAGGAGTATGAATACTGTTGCTTGACTTTTCCATGTATTTGAGGAGCAGAAGCAAGGGACTAACTCCAGTCTTGTGATCAAGTTTTGCAGGGTGCATGAGAAGATACGCCTAACTGAAAAGCGTCAAGGAGCATCATTTGATGCACTTTTTCGATCTGCACTTTCTCTTGGAATCATTTCCAGAAGGCAGGTTCACTTTGAAGCTATCAAATATGAGAAAGAAAGAAATGGCGGGTTTTTATCACCGTTTGGGTATTCCACAATCACGGTTGCTGCAGCCATTGATTCTGTTTCTTCCATGGAGGTATCCTATCAGATCAACTAATGCTAAAATGCTGATCTTCATATAAATTGTGCTTAAAATTACTTTTATTACCTCATGAAGTGGTATTGGCTCTTGGCCTTGAAAAGCCAAGGACAAAACCAGGAAGGGAGCTCCTGGATTCAGATTTGGCGATGGAAAAACTGCATAATCCAAGTGAGAATTTAAATCAATACATTTCAACTCATGATGTCATACTTTTTCAAGCTAATGAGAACTAATTACCTGTTTTCAGTACACAGTTGCTGGCGATAAAGGCCCTGATGTTCTCCTTGTACATGGTTTTGGTGCCTTTTTGGAGCATTTTAGGGATAATATTCATCCTATAGCTGAAGCTGGAAACAGAGTTTGGGCTATTACACTCCTTGGCTTTGGCAAATCAGAGAAACCAAACATGCTGTATACCGAACTCATATGGGCCGAACTGATTCGGGACTTCATCATCGAAGTTGTTGGGAAGCCTACACATCTCATTGGGAACTCCATCGGTGGTACAGCACCTGAACTCTCCAACACATCTGCTGCATCAAATCTGGCCTTTAGAATGATTCTAAGTTCTTACTAACCAACTGGCTTGGACGATGCTATTTGTCTGCAGGATATATTGTCTCCATTGTTGCAGGTCTTTGGCCCACCCTAGCCAAGTCAGTCATCCTCATTAACAGCGCTGGCAATATTGTTCCCAGATACTCTACATTCGGTGATATAGAAGTAAGATTCACAGGGCTGCTGAGCTTGTCTTCTAATGTTTACTTGCTTCCATTTCACTTTTTATTCTAATTTCTCAGGATAGGCGAGTTTCTTCACAGGCATGGTTAGGTGCTCGGCTTCTGCTAGTGTACTTAAGATTCAGTATCTGGAACACAGTAAAGAGTTTCTATCCAACAGTAAGACTCTTCTTATTCACTCATTGTCCCATTTTTTCACATGAAATCTGCTGACTCAATTTTCTCAGAGAAGTGACAGAGCTGATGAAAGGCTAATAAATGAGATGCTCCGATCTGTATCCTTCTAGAGACCAAAAGGGATGGTCAGAAACTCCATCTGTTTTCACTTGAAATTAATACCTTAACCAATATCACAGTCAAATGATCCTGGGGCTTTATTCATTCTGGAAAGCATCTTCAGCTTAGAACTTTCACTTCCCCTAAACTACCTTCTTGAAGGTTTCGAGAAGAAAGTACTAGTAATACAAGTGAGTGATCAATGATCATACCTTTATGCCTGTGTCCACTGTTGTATTTCTTCAAACATTTTTGCTTTCTCTAGGGGATGAAGGATCCATTATCAGACAACAAGGCGAAGTTGTCCCTAGTCAAGGAGCACTTCAATCATGTCACATTCAAAGAGATTGATGCTGGTAATGTACCAACTTGTAGCATGTGTTTTGATGTCTTTGCGCTTAAATGTTCCTGTATTCTCCAGGGCACTGTGTTCACGATGAGCTGCCGGACGAAGTAAACTTAATAATCACAGAATGGGTAGAAATGCTTGAAAGAAACACACTTGGCGTTGTCCCGAATCAGTGTCTTAGATAGTGACGATAAGATTACTCCACTATGCATGCATTAATTCGTTCACTTCATGAACTAAGTATATGCAACAAATCATTTTTATAAAGTCAGGGAGAACCCAATTCTTTCATCATGATCATCGCTAGTGGTTCTTCTGGAATTGTTCTAAAATGTCCCAATTCTAGGTGATAAAATTGTCAAAATGTACCTGCTAATAGAACAGCCCGTGTAGTTGGGGATAAAATAGAGGCATAAGACGCACTCAAATCCACTGGTTTCCATTGATCACCTGAGTCCGGCCAATCTACTCTAGTTCAAAGTTTCATTTCCTTAGCAAGGCTAGTTATATCAGGAATCACTCCACCGTTATCTTTCCTTCTAACACAATTTTCCACGAGATCATTTAATATCATTCTGGGGTCCTTGGCTCCGCCATGCTGCAAAAATTTAAATCTGAGAGCAGACCCTGCGGAGAGGGACAAAGGATCTGCTTGGAATATCTTTTCCCAAATTGTTGCAGCGAAGCATCTTGCATACAAGTAGCTGTAATAGCCTGTTTAAAGAGAGTTGATTCATGAGTCACCCCAAGGAGGCGATCGAATTGTGGCATTTAACATGAAAATAGGATGAAAACACAAATCTGATGTACCTGCCCCATATGTAACAAGGTGGGTGAATCGGGTATGCCAATTTGTGCCTTCTACATGCTTCGAACTTGTGTGCTCTCTTTTTAAATCTGAAACTATAGAAACTGTTTCTTTAACTGAGGACGGCTCCAGTGCATGGAGTGTCTGGTCAATCAATGCGTACAAAACCTGGGAAGAAGTAAGAAATGATTTAAAATTTTAAATTGATGAGTGGTAGCTGCTGTGTACCAGGGATTGAACACCAAACCTGGCGCTGCAATTCTGTTGCAGCAAACATGCTTTTAGCTCCTTGTAGCGAATTTACCAATTTTTCTGGTATAGGATCACCAGTTGAATGATGCTTAGCAAATTTGCTCAAGACCCTATAATCCCATGCATAATATCTGTAGGAGCAGAAAAACTATTATGAATAATGCTTACGCTCATACTTAACTGCATCAGTCAAGATGTTTCACACATTAAGGCAGAAAAAACACAAGAGTGCAGAGGATTTCAAAAAATCGATAGAAAAACACACAATGCATATGCTAATCAAATATCAGCATAAAAAACTCCTTACTCAAATTTCTATGGAAAATGTTTATAAACATTAGAATTTACTAACTCAAAGAGATTCGAAGGTGTCTCTGCCAAATCAAGAGCTACACGGGTCCCTGAGAAATGTTGGTAGTCCTGAAATAGAAATCATCAAAAGACATACTTTATGCACATTTGAACAGAGAAATAATTCACACTTCTACCTATTTTACCGTTCTTGAAAGCAATGAGTGAAGAGCATGCCCAAACTCATGAAACAAAGTCTCTACATCAGAATGGTGAAGATACACTGATCCAGAATTTGACCATGCAAAGTTGCATACGAGAGCTACAACCTGAAAATAGAATAAAAAACCTAGTTTTAGTATTAAAGAAATGTAGAAGGCTATATAAGAACGTAAATACAGAGAGAAATCACTTCGTACTGGCAACTGATAGGTAGTTTCTGACATTTTACGCCCCCCTTTGATAGCAAAATGCGCACAAAGAGGGTGCTTCCCCTTTCTAGATTTCAGATCAAGGTATAAGTACCCCAAGTCTCCCTGTATCAGAGAGTGAAATTAAACTATTAGTTCAAATCCAAGAGTCAACTTCTGGACAAGCAAGTCACCTCATCAGGGTGGTGCATAGATAACTTTATCACATCTGGATGCCATGATTCACCCGGCTTAAGAGGTGTGTCATCAAATCTCATACCAAATAAAGATTCAGCCACCATCTTTAGCCCCTCGATACATTGAGACAAGGAGAAATATGATGGCACAACCTGAAAAAAATAAGACACTCTAGAGTGAAAAAAATATCAACATCAAATCAAAACCACCATGGAACCTGAGTGCATTGTATAGAGAAAATATTAACTTATTGTGACATTAAAATGACTTGTGAAATCAACCAAAGTGAATCAATGATTTAACAAATTGCATCGGCAATACTAAATGCTTGGCTAGGACATTAAAAAAAATGACAGAATCAGTGGGTCTAAAAAATACTGGGATGTCGACTCAACTGAATAATCCAAGTTATGAGCATGAGATTTCATCATTCTTGTGAAGTAAGGCTCATCCCATGGGTTCAAGTCATCAACTGAATACGCACTCTGTTCCCTCTTGAAATCATAGATTTTCTTGAACTCCTGAAACAAAACATCCAATACTCTGAATAGAACCAGAAGCATAGGGTGGAATG
Source organism: Utricularia reniformis (assembly GCA_009725065.1). Taxonomy (NCBI): domain Eukaryota; kingdom Viridiplantae; phylum Streptophyta; class Magnoliopsida; order Lamiales; family Lentibulariaceae; genus Utricularia; species Utricularia reniformis. The sequence continues at coordinate 160,586 of RWGZ01001190.1, read as the reverse complement.
AATGACCGATGACAACACCTGAAGGAAGCAACGAAAAAAAAAGAACATGATACCTCATCAGCTTTAAACCGGACCATTTTACTCATGTCATTTAAAAATGTCAAAACAACATCAGGATGCAAAGCCAAATTTTCCTTCAGTGCAAATTCGGCATAAGATTTGGATCCCATTATCTAAAAGAAACAAACAGCATTATTAAGAAAAAGCATCTAATTTTCCCTTGGAAAAAATAAATAAATGATACAAAATGAAAGAAGGCGTGATCAGTGAGTAATAAAATGTTCTTCAAATGGCTTCCATGAGGACTTTTATATGAAAGAAACAGTAAATCCCTGATTCCTATAGAAAGAAATCCCCAGCTAAGGCACCACTGTGTCTGAATCATCTAAAATGAAATCATCATGAAAATGTTTAGCATGTAAAAGTCTGACCTCAGAGAACTCATGACGTGCTGAGAGAATTTTATCAAGAACTTGCAGATTAGCACGAGGGGCCGAATTTCCAGCAATGTAAGCCAGCTTTCTAACCTGGGCAGTTGTAGCAACAATGATTGAATGCAAAAAAAAGCAGCAAGAAAAACAAAACTAATTGTTTTGAAAATAGTAAAATCACAAAGGATAAATAATCCAACAACCAATCTTCATGAGAAATATGAGTTGGCATAAAATCTGCATAAGATTCAGTTTCAGCAGTAAAATTTGTCCAACGAACTTTGGAATATTGAAAATGAACTCCTATTTTTCCTTGCATGAACGTAGGTTAAATCTCTTCATTAAAGCCTAAAACTAGTGCACACGGGAAAAATCAAAGTTGAAGGTACCTCCACATCAGAGGCCAACTGCAAAATAGAACACAATGCATTAGGCTCAGTCAACAGTCGTACACCCCGTTCTTTTAAATTAGAGTGACGCCCACTAGATCCTTTAGATGAAAATTGTGAAGCCCGAAATATCTGATTTGCAAGATGCATCAACTTTTTTGAGACACGTGCAGCAGGAAAAATATCCACATGACCTGGATCATTAATAATATTTTCACTGAACCTGAGAACAGATTTTCCAGTCAGAAAAAATATTAACTAGTTTATATTTTTTATTATACATCTTTGTAGTTAAAGTTGAAACATGAGGAAATCAAGTTAGTTTTTCAATAGTGGAAAAAGCTTACTTGATAAATGCTTGTAAGAATAATAAAGAAACTAATAGTAGCTGTATGAACATGTAACCCCTCAATCGTGCTGATGCATGAGCATTATACATTTGAATAGGCAATGCAATACACTACATCTATGCAAAAAAAATGATGATTGAAAAATATCCTTAGAATAAACGAAACTTACTCTCTGCAAAGCTGAATGATCTTAATGTTTAGTTGATTAACTCTTTCCAATTTCTCTGTCAAACCAACAAGAAGTAGTAATGAAAAAAATGGTGATAAACGAAACGAAAGTTAAGGAATTGAAGCAAAATAACGATGGCTAATTTCAATGATCAGTACCAGGACTTAGATGAATTCCACCTTTCTCCAAGTCAATGCGTAAATGATGGGCAACTCTTTGGGCTTCTTCAGAAAGCATACCAGGACTCTTCTCGGCTTTTACAATGGCATTGTATAAAGTAGAATTCGAGTTAAGAAACTGCACAAAGGAAAACAGCCCCATTATGATAAGCAGAAAACGTTAGAGCCTTATCATCCCAGAATTTTCATGGGCGGGACAACATAAGATGATACCAAAATAGGGTGCATAATTTCCTAAAATAATACTCACTAAAGCTAGATATAAAATACATATCATATTAAAACGAAAATTTCAATGGAATTACAAACTACCACAGCGATCACCTCACATTTAGATATTCATTCAGTTGCAGGGACGCTTTACTTGCCTCCAGAACAAAATCCCTAAGAAGCATGATAAATAAAAAAATAAAGCACTGGATTTTACATTCACTTTAGCAGAGATGAAAACAGAACAGCTAACCTATCTGGATGCGTATGCCTGCATAATTCTGCAGAGTCAATAACTGTGCAAACCTGCCAAAAAAAATATTACATAGTTTCTTTAAAAATAAAACACATATCTGATTATCATAAAAAACCACGATAACATACCGTATCGGATATTTCATCCATAGCTTTAATGATTTCTGTAGGTGAAGGCATTCCAGCGATATAATTAACAAGTTCATTAGACCTTAAAATTCAGTAATAACATATGAGATATGTCGGCCCGAATCACATAGAGATCCCAATGAGTTCTATCGTTGTCACCAACCTTTCAATGGCATCATCGACCATGCGCTGAAATCCCTTGGCAGTTTTTAGATGGGCAAAGCCGTAGAGGCCCGTCTCTTCGTCCACCAAAGGAGCGGAGGAGTGCCAGAAACGACGAACGCGGTTCGACGTTGCCGACAACGGTCGGATTAGGGCTGCCAGCATTCCGTTTCCACAGTAACTAATGGTTAAATAATGTCCGCTTAAATATATGGCCGTTAAAGTTGTGAACGGTAAATAATTCAAAAACGCTTTATTTTGTTCCAAATTAAATAAAAAAATGAAATTGAAAATAATATTACCTTTTTTAACCGCATAAGGAAGGAATGAAAGTGAAGCCTCCTTGAACTATCGTACGTGTCGACTTCTGAGTTCAGACCGCCCTCCAGTTTCCCGCGAAAATCTCTTTCCGGAAATGATCACAGAGTACCTTAATCCGATTTTTATGGTTGAATATAGTCCTGAACCAGATCCAATCTCGATGATGCGCAGCGAGGCACCGCTGCAGTGCAGAGGACAGAAAATTGACGATGTCTAGTGCCCCTCGCGATTCAATAAATGAGCCACCGGAGGATCAGAAGACAGCCTCCGCGCCGCCGATTAACAAGCTCCGAAAAATTCGGCAGATTCCTAGTGGTAAAAGGCACGATGCTCGAGGAGAGGGTATTGATGCGGGTAAGAATGAGAGAAGTGGTGTGAGGATGGGGCTCGATCACATGAGGATGCGTTCAGCGCCTGTGCCCCTAGAGCTGACTAATTCAATTGGGATTCCTAGGATTTACGAGCATTTAGCGATTCAGGGGGACAACGGGGCCTTTACTGGGAACATGTCATCACTTGCTGCTCAACAATCTGTACCCGTACCTCCCGAGCAAGGTCGTATATTATTCTACAAATCCGCCTCCAATACTATAGCTAATACTTATCTGGTAGTAAATTCAGATTGGGAAAATTTCACGTGATACTAAATCCTACTATATAATTGGATAATCAAAGTTTTTCAGCAGTTTGGATTTGAGTTCATGTTCCAGTTTATATTTTTTTCTGTTAAAATTAAAAATTGTGTGATCAACATCTTTCTTATTTGTTTCTGAGCAATTGTAGGTAAGAAGGTTCATCGGCACCAATCAAGGTCATTGAAATATGTTTCTCCAAGTAGAGTGGATCTACAGGTGAATTCCCCAACTTGTTTTCATTCATTGGTTGCAGTTTTTTTAATAAAATTCTTGGACCTTGGTCATCTGTTTTTTATCGTTTCACGTCATTGTACTTAATATAGGGCTACCACGCTGCATTAGCTAAGGAAATGCAGTCTCCACGCTTTCAGGCTATTCTACGTCTAACCAGCGGTTGTAGAAAAACAGTACCAGATTTTAAAAGCTTTTCCCATGAACTCAACTCTAAAGGTGTTCGTCCTCTTCCATTGTGGAAATCTCGAGCTATGGATCGCATGGAAGTATGCTAATTTTGCATCTGAACTCTTGTTTCATAATTTATAGAATGCGCAGGTTTCAAGCTCAGCATTGTTCTTTTCCCAGGAAATTATGGTAATGGTCCGGTCAAAGTTTGATAAATTGAAAGATGAAGTCAATGCTGAGTTAGGCACTTTTGCTGGGGACTTAGTAAGTGCACTTGAAGAAACTTCAGAATCTCACCCAGATTGGAAAAAAAGCTTGGAAGATCTATTACTAAAAGCTAGCCAATGTGCAAAGATGTCTCCTAGTGAATTTTGGATGTTGTGTGAAGGTATTGTACAGAATCTGGATGATCGACGTCAGGAGTTACCTATGGGTACCCTGAAGCAACTTCATACACGCCTACTCTTCATCCTCACTCGTTGCACTAGGCTTGTTCAATTCCAAAAAGAAAGTGGCTTTGAAGAAGACAATTTACTGTCACTGCAGCTCGGTGATTTTGGCATGTCCCCAGAGCATGTTCATTCATCACTGAATATGAAGAAAATTTTGAAGGCGCAGTCATACAAGGATGAAGACAAGGAAAAGGATGATCAGGTTGATGAACAACATGAAAATGAGGACGTTAGCACTGCCAAGAGTGCTGCTTCGTCCACTGGTAGCTTTAGGATGTCGTCTTGGAAGAAACTTCCATCTGTGGCAGAAAAGAAGAGGAAAGGCCAGGATTCTGTTAACTCTCCTACTGAGAATGCATCAAAGTCCATGCAACACATGGTACGAGAAGATTATGATGACACTATCCCCACTTCTGTATTTCAAGAAGATAAAGAAGAATCATGCAATGCTCAAAACGTCAGTTGGGAAGATTTTAAACAACATCACATGGCATATGTAGATTCATTGATATGCCGAATATGTGAAGTTGAAATACCAACTGTCCATGTGGAGCAGCACTCAAGGATTTGTACTGTTGCTGATAGATGTGATCTAAAAGGCTTAAATGTAAATGAAAGACTTCAAAGAGTTGTTGAAACTCTTGAAAAACTACTTCAATCATGGCCTCCCAAATCCTGCCAGAGAGAGATGGAAAGTGGTGAAGCTGCTAGTGTATCTTCATCGAGTTTAGAAAATGATATGGTCAAGCTTCTACCAAAACAGAACAGTTTGTCTCGTAGATCATCTGAAAACGTGGCGGAGCACATTAATGAGTCTGAAAACTCTTTTCTTGCGAATGATCTTCATATTTTGCTGGATATATCATGTGAGAATCAAACTCAAACGCCTGTCCATAGTAAGAACCCATCATCAGCTGGTAGTTTCACACCTCCTTCACCTTTAGTAACCCCACGAAAGGCCCAGACAGAACTTCTGCTTAGTGGATGTAGTACAATATCGGAGTTTGAAAGTTATAAGCAGGTAGAATTTATGCAAGCACTACTTTTTACTAGAATCAGTCTTATGCTTTAGGCTAAAATACATAGATTAGGCCAGTTACGTTGTGATCCCTCAATCAAATTTCTTCCGTTCATTGAATGCTTCTTGGTGTTTCTTACATATTTCGTTTTTTCATTTGTTGAAACTTTTGGTGTTCTTTGTATTTGCTTGTGGGAAATTTATTAATTGATTTGTAGCTTACCCCACAAAGACTAATAGATGAATCTTTTGCTCGCAGTGGATCATTTCTCTTTCTTTTTTTAGACTAGTTACTTGTGTTCTAAATTCTAATGCATTATCATTTGAACTTGCATGTCAGGTACATGAGCTGCAGGATATTGTTCGATCCATTGTAAATGTTAATCAGACTGATTATAGTACTCTGAAATATATGATACAGAAATTGGAAGACCTCAAATATGCAATTCATGATAGGAAGGTGGATGCTCTAGTCGTTGAAACGTTTGGCAGACGCATAGAGAAACTAATACTGTGAGCAGCAATTTGAAGTTGTGCCTGTTCACAGTTAATCTAGAAAAGTTAAAATAGATGCTTTAAGAAGTTACTCCAAGTTTGGCTAACGGTAGTTGATCATTAAAATTTCAGGGAGAAGTATGTACTTTTATGTGCACAGATCGATGATGAAAAGGCGTATCTCACAAATACAACACCTGATAATGATAGTCCAATGGATGAAGATACCATTCGTAGTCTGCGTGCGAGCCCTATTGCTCCACGTCCAAAGGATCGAACATCTATTGAGGATTTTGAAATAATCAAACCTATAAGCAGAGGTGCCTTTGGACGAGTTTTTCTGGCAAGGAAAAGGGCAACTGGTGACTTGTTTGCCATAAAGGTCGTACTCCGTAATAAGCTAGAATTGCTTTATAGTTTGTTGTTACTCCTTCTGATGAAATAAAAGATTCACAGGTTTTACGGAAAGCTGATATGATTCGTAAAAATGCAGTGGAAAGCATATTAGCAGAACGTGATATTTTAATATCAGTTCGCAATCCGTTTGTGGTGAGCAGATTGAATGTTCGAGTAGTACTTGAGTCAAAGTGTGCATTTTAGACAATGTTATGATATGCTTCACTAATATGTGATCTATGGACAGGTCCGGTTTTTCTATTCTTTCACATGTAGGGAAAATCTTTACCTGGTTATGGAATATCTGAACGGAGGTGACCTTTTTTCCTTGCTGAAAAACTTAGGCTGCTTGGAGGAAGGGATGGCACGAGTCTATATTGCGGAAGTTGTAAGCATTTATAGGATGTTTTTTTGTGATTCTTTTGATATCACAAGATTTTTTGAAAATATAATTTGAGCACTGAATGCATCTTTATCCTTTACTTTTTTAGGTGCTTGCTTTGGAGTACCTACATTCATTAAATGTTATACATCGTGACTTGAAGCCAGATAACTTACTAATTGGTCCAGATGGTCATATCAAGGTTAATACATTAAGATTTTTTTACGACAATAACCATGAATGTGACACTTTTATGTTTAATGGCTAACGTTCATTTGAAATAACGGATTGCACCGGTATTCATGAGACTAGATTAAGTTGCAGATTTTTTTTCTGTATTCTTGGGTTGCTTTTTTTATGGAAACGGAAATTTTCATGACAAGAGGACAACATATAAGCAAATATATACAGAAATACGTTTGCGACATCCTTTGGTGTTTTTATCCATTCATTACTTGGGCATTCTTGGGTTAGTTGATGTACTTCTCATTACAGTTGACGGACTTTGGTCTTTCAAAAGTTGGTCTTATAAATAGCACTGATGACTTGTCCCGCCCATCTGCTTTTCTTGGGGATGATAAACATAAAGGAGCACCAAACTCAATGCAGAAAATAGAAAGCGAGAAAAATAATTCAGTGGTTGGCACCCCCGACTATTTGGCTCCTGAGATTCTTCTAGGCATGGGGCATGGTTTGAATTCTTTCTCAAAGTTTAAGCTGGTCCTGACACTTAAATGTGCCTTCTGTGCTTCTCATTAATGTGTGGAATCTCATTTTTTAGGTGCAACAGCTGATTGGTGGTCTGTTGGTGTAATCCTTTTTGAACTCCTGGTCGGTGTTCCACCATTTAATGCAGAAAATCCACAGGTATGGCATGAAAGCCAATCATATAGCTTTCTTGAAACAATGATCCTAGATAAACTTTTGGGCGCCTTTTAAATCTTCCATGAGCTACCATTACCATAGCATGCATATGCATTTCGGAAATATTGTTTCTTAAGAGAATGGCAGAGATGTGGAGGCTATTAATCCAAGACTTATCTGATAGCTGCATACCTTCCATGTTCATGATCCTTTTTCAAATTACCATTCTATGAGTTATATTCTGATTGGTTTGTTGAATTTCACCAAATTTTTAATCTCACTGATGCAAGTACGATGTTGTTTTTTAAAGGCAAAGAATGTATGATAGTATTCGGTTGCATTATTTCATTTGTGATAACAGAAATAAGGTAGCATGTTCCCTTTGGTAACTAATCGTGCCAAACTGAACTGGCTGACAAAAAAATCGCACATTTTTATACTTATGGCTTACATATTAGTATCAACATTGATAGATGTACTCTCCGATACAGCAAATATTCAACAATATTGTAAATAGTGACATTCCTTGGCCGAGGATACCAGAAGAAATGAGCTTCGAGGCTTATGATCTTATCAACAAGTAAGGACTACACTCTATGACCTTTTCTCTCCACATCTTCTTATGAGAATGTGTCTATTCTCTATATGGATTTCGAAAGTGTCTATTTGCCACAGCTTTTGTTTATTTAATTTTCCCCACAGGTTGCTAAATGAGAATCCTGCTCAAAGACTAGGGGCTACTGGCGCTTCTGAGGTAATAAAAATTAGAGTTGTTTTCTAATGACAGTTTGGAATGGGAAACAACTTTTTGTTTGTTTCCTCCACACAGGTTAAGCGACATAATTTTTTTCGGGATATCAATTGGGATACACTTCAAAAGCAGAAGGTATATTGTACAATGCACTAACCACCGCTATAAAATGCCATTCTCCGCTAATTTTCTGCAGTTATTTCCTTCAACAGGCCACATTTATACCTTCAGCAGATGCACATGATACAAGCTATTTCATGAGCCGGTATATCTGGAATTTGGAAGGGGAAAATGAACATCAAGCTAGTGATTTTGATGACACAGGCAGTCCTTCCAACAGTTGCAGCTCAGAAAACATCTTACATGAAGAAGATGTACAACTCTACTTTTACATTTATGACCTTCCAGAATATCATGCACTCTTCTGGATCAAAATAAACGACCATTAACATTATGCAGGGAGATGAATTCATTAACGTTACTAATTTTAGTGCCCCCTCTCTTGTCAGCTACTCTTTCAGTAATTTCTCATTCAAGGTAAGTAATGTCTCATCATTCACATTTAATTTTATTACACAGCCAGTATTTATTAACTTTCGTGCTTTCTTCTTGGAACAGAACTTGTCCCAGCTAGCTTCAATCAATTATGATCTGGTCACAAAGAATACAGAGAATCAAGCACAGGATGAAAACTGAACATTCCTTTCAGTTTCACACATGAGACTTTAGTGTCAGCAAGTTAGTAATTCCCATCTTTCACAACCTCCCTCTCATAAATCACCTTGTTGTTCACATTCACCCCTTCTGTACCTTTATCGTATCGCAGGATGATCGAAACACTAACAATCTCTTTAAAGAAGAAGATGAAGTATGGGGCGAAAATTATCTTCTGTGTATTCAGAAAATCCGTATCCCTTGGGCGTTTTTTTTATTTTTTGACAATTGACATGATTTTTTTAAAAAAATATATATTTTAGATTAATTATGTAATTATCGACTTAATAACAACGCTACGCTTACGTGAGAACCTATTTGGAAGGAAATAATAGAGCCGTTGGTGTACATTTCCCATCCAAGAATACCTTCAAACGCGGCGGCTTTACCAGTTCGGCCGAGACTTGAACTCATTCAAATCACGTGCGCAACCCTTCTACCTCATTCGCCATCTCTGGGCTGTAGACCGTGCTTTTGCCGTCGGGATCAATATGTGGAGGCGCGTTGCTTCGTTGTCATCGGTGATTGCTTCATCCAAATCGCGATTTCTCGACCAGGTAGGTAATTTTACCGTTTTCGCTTTCGTTGGTTTTGGAAATTGTTTGTTTGTTTGTATTTAGTGATACTTTGTTTTCGGACTGAACGGAGTAGCTGATCACATTTAGGTGGCATGTGGATTGAATTCTCGTCAAATATTTAGCATTCAAGTTATAAATCCGGTATTATTCACTCTGAGGACCTCAAACCTTTTTTATTCATATGTGATCATCATAAGTTAGTGCATGCAGAGATCATCTTGAACTGTTTTTTTCTTTAGATAAAAAGGTTAGAATCCATATTTTCTTGGAAGATTGATGTGTTTACTCAATGTGCCACATTTTCTCTGACGTACAGGTGGAGGGTGAAGTTTTTGATCGGGCTCAACGCTCTTTTGTAACGTTTGTTTTGGGTAATGATTCTCTATACCTAATATTTTTGTCTCGAGTTTCTTCATTGCCACTTGATTATATGCCCTCTTTTTTCGAAATATTTATTTCTTGAATTGCTTCCTTATGTTAATACGTGATTATGATTTTTCTGTTGTTGGTCTTCTTTAAGGATTGAAGTGTGATAAATTAATTAGCTTCATTCTCTTTCGAAGTAGAGTGTTTTATATTATTTCAGTTTTGTGTAATATATTATTCATATCTTGATGTGGAGAGGGATGATTCATATCTGAGACTTATACTTTCAGGGGGTCCAGGGAGCGGAAAAGGTACCCAATGTACCAAGATTGTTGAGACATTTGGTTTTGTTCACTTAAGTGCTGGGGATCTCTTAAGAAAAGAAATCTATTCTAATAACGAGAATGGGTAACAATAACTTTCTGTTTGCTTATAAAATTTCACACGTGGATTCTGAAGGATCTTGTTGCAGTTCCATGATTTTCAATACAATCAAGGAAGGAAAAATTGTGCCCTCTGAAGTGACTGTTAAACTAATACAGAAAGCCATGGAAGCCAGTGAAAATGATAGATTTCTTATAGATGGATTTCCAAGAACTGAAGAGAATCGTATTGCATATGAAAAAGTTGTAAGTTGTCGATCTCTATCTCATCATTTGCATTGGTGTCAATGTCAAAACATGTTTTATTGCCATGCTTCATTATGTTTTTGGCTTGATGTATTCACCAAATGACAATGCAGATTGGCACCGAACCTGATCTCGTGCTTTTCGTTGACTGTCCTGAAGAAGAAATGGTCAAACGAGTGCTAAGCCGTAATCAGGCCAGTCATATTCCCTTTTTCTTGATTGTCACTTTTCTATAACGTTATTCCATTTACATTATGCAGGGGAGGGTTGATGACAATATAGATACTGTCAAGAAAAGACTGAGAGTATTTGCAGAATTAAATCTTCCTGTGATTAAGCACTACTCTAGCAAAGGGAAAGTTCGCAAGGTATCTATCAACTTGGCCCTCTTTACTTACTCAACCCTAAGCTCCCTCCAATTGCTTCATATTCAGATTGATGGTACCGGATCAGAAGACGAAATATTCTCAAGGGTTCGTTCCGTTTTTGCTGCACTAATGTAAGTATGTATATAAAGATCGTTCCTTGTTTTTTTTTTGAACGGATAATTTCAATAATATAAAAGGAATAACAAAGAGTTATTCCTTCCCCAAGATTATTGGGGATACAGTAACGTTAGTTTACTACCTGAAAGAGCATTTGTTAATGCTTCACCCGGGACTTGTAACCACTCGTACAAATTTAGACTATGAGATCTACCCCTATGCTTAAGAATGTCAAAAATATGCATTTGTAGATTCAAAAGGCTTTGGGAGATTGAAAAGACCGATCCACTGAAAACCCGATTATTTCGATTATGCCACATTTTCCATATAAGCGCTGTCATAGAGAATGTCATAGAGAATTTCATCGCCCTCTTGAAAACTGATTTGGATGGTTTCCTTTGCACCACCTGAATCACCTCAATCCATGTCGAGGGAATATCTATTGTACGACTTCTTCCCCACCATTGCTGGAAATTTTCCCACATTTTGGCTGCAACTTGACAACTCCAAAATAGATGTTCACAAGTCTCTTCAAATCTATGGTAAATAGGGCATGCATTGAGACCCATAATAATCCATCTGTCTCTTAGAAGTTTTATAGTCGGAAGTTTTTCCTACAATAGTAACCATGTAAATATTTTGATTTTTTTACCACCAATCCTTCCACCATAATAGTGGAGAAGTTGTCTCATTTTGTTGAGAGCTAAACATATCCCGATAAACATCTCAAACAAAAAATTGTTGATTTCTCCTTTCCCATTGTGGCGCATCTTCAAGTTCCACATTGATAGGATGAGTATCAAGCAAAGATAACAAGTTTTCTCTTTGATGGGCAGCCTCCCCTCTACAATACTGACCCGGAAGAATTGACCGTTGCCAGACTCCATTTACCATACCTCCCATTTGTTCTACAGTGTAAGATTTATTAGTTGCCAACCCATATATTCTCGGGAATCTTTCCATGAGTTTCTCAGTACCAACCCATACGTCTGTCCAAAATTTCACTTTATGGCCATTCCCAATCTTCCAACTCACCGAGAAATCCGCCGATGGAAAGAAAGCTTTACATTTTTCGTAGGTAGCCATAATAGATGATCACACTGTTCCAGTGATATTAGAAGAGCCATGTAATCCTCCATCCAGACCATAGAGCTTACGGATCAAAATGTTCCATAATGATTTATCCTCCGAATAAAACCTCCATACCCATTTAAGCAAGAGGGCTCAGTTATGGTATTGAATATTCTTTATTCCAAGTCCACCAACTTAAAGAAGAGTCGTTATTAAGTCTCACTTAACTAATTGAGATCTTATTTTTCCCAACTTACCTCCCCAAAAGAAATTCGGCCGTTTTGCATCCACCTAAACCAATGGAGATCGTTCCTTGTTAAGGAGCATATTTTTAGTATATATATGATGAAGAAGAAAGGAGATTTAGAGGTGAAGTTTATCAATCATTTTGCAAATGGACACCTTTGAATCATTGAAATATGTAGCGATGAATGAATTCATTCTTGATTAGGTTCAATTACAAAACCATTGATTAATGCCACGCCCAATTCTAAATTGATTTGCCAATTATTTTAATATGTAATTTGTAATTCTTATTATGTTTAATTATCATACCCTACTCCTTTAGTTCCCAACAGTGTCTTGAAAGCGTCATCAACAAGCTGTAATGGTCTCGTCGATAATGGAGTAAGGGTAACATCCTTTAGGAGGATCATCATTACTTGGTTTTAGGGTTATGCTATCCGAAAGGTTTGTGTTCGACCATATATGATTATAATAGAAATATAAATATTGTTTTAATAATTTTTAATCTTCTTTTATAATTTGAATGAACATAAAAAACAAAAATAAATATGAATGTTTGTAAATAAAATAATAGAAGTATTCTTTCATTTTTTATTGAATTATTTAAAGGTATTATTTTTCTTATAATAATAATTAAATATTTTTGTTTAAAATGTATATTATTTAAAATATATGCATGGCAATATGTTTGTAGTTTTAAAAAAATGAAATTATACTATTATAATTGTTCAAATTTTCTTAAAATTTCCAAATTATTTTCAATTTTAATTTAGTGATACAATTTTTAAGATATTGATTTTTAATATGAAATTAGAATAAATTAGAATTGATTGTTCGAAAATATTCGAACGAAAACAAATTAATATAAACATGAACATATAATATTTGAATATAAATTCTCATTCGAATAAAATATGAGTAAATATGAATACAAATAATTCAACTAGTTTGAATTGAATAACAACATGTGAACTAGTATTCCCTTTGTAATTCCATTAGATACATAGAGGTTTTGATGTATTGTAAGAAAATACATGACAAAAGTGATACCCATTCCCCATTCATTGAAGCTAATTTGGGTATTATTATTTAGGAAGTTTTATATTTTTTACATGAGAATAAATATTTTTTTAAAGATTTATATTGTACCACATAAAATTAACCTTATTATTAGATGGCATAATTTAATATGGATGATACACAAATTCGGTTATCATAATTTCATTGTTTTGATAATTTTAATCTCAATTATTCTATGACAAAATTGAACATATTTTGTTAGTTAGCAAAATCAATAATCAAAATTTAGTTTGTATGTCATAATTTATTCCAAAAATTTCAATTTTTATAGTTGAGATTCTTGGTTAAAATTAGATTTAGGGGAAATAGATTATGTAATTTTGGTGATATGATTTATCAATTACAAATATGGAAGATCAAATTTTATAAAACTTAAAGTTTATTAAACATATGATATTAGAAATTATATAGATCAAATTTATCAAAATTATAGGGGTGTCAATGGATCGGAAAAATTGGGTAATCCAGTCCAACCCATCCATTTGTATCGGATTTAGATTGCATTTTTTTGGTTTGGATTAGATATGGATTATAAAGACATGATCCATTTTGAATTTGGATCGAATACAAATTATTTACTAATATCTAACCCAACCTATTTAAACCAAGTAATTTAATTAATTATATATTATTAAAAAATTAATATGATCATTTAACCTAGCCCATAAAAAAAGCTCATCAATAAAACCTAAAAACCTCTTAATTGACCCAAAAATAATTAAATTAAAATAAATAACCCCTGCGGGCAGCAACTCTTTTCTTTTTAAAAACCTCATTTGCAACTTCCAATGGCTCAAACGCTACAATTACAATTTCTGGAAACTTCCGATAACATTGTATCTTTAATTTTGTTATACGAGTGATATTGAAGTAGTCTTGTTCTTAAGGTGTTAATTGATTATTTCGTCAAATATTCTCGAAAATTTAGGGCTATTGACGCCTATTACGTTTCGATTCTTTGGCTTGCATTGTGAACTGATTCTGTGCTTAGTTTCGTAGCATGTGAACATGTTAATCGCACTGATTCTTTGGCCTGCATTGTGAACTGATTCTTTGGCATGCATTGTGACATACATTATTATAATAACTTGATAATTGCATTTATTTATTTTGTAATAAATGATATACAATTCGATCTAGTAATATTGATTATATTTTGTAATTACATACAATATCTTTATTGTTCATTTTTTGTTTGTTTAATATTTATAATATTATCAATTTATAATTTTTTAATAATATTAGTAAGTTTCGAAAAAACTTCTTAATTGCTCAATTTTCTTACGTACTATTAATTATTTCTAGTAAATTTCATATCATTTAGATGAATTCGGATTTTAATGAATCCATTGGATTGGATTCGGATTCGACAACAAAATATTTTTGGATTTCGGATCGGATTTTGTTTCATTTTATATTTTTGGATTGGTTTCGGATTTGATTAAATCCAATCCAATCAATTGACACCCCTACAAAATTATAAAAATACTCAAACTCATTTCTCAATATAATATATTATGAGTACACAATCCTGAAGTATATTCTCATTGGCTGGTCTTAACTCCAGCCAACCAGATATTGCCACGCCACCATCGGCGGGTGGCAAAGACAATTATCCAACGTTGGTGACTGACCAACAAATCACATTATTTTAATTTAATAGCAATCCGCATTTAAATATTTATATTTATTAATACCCCAAAATTATTCAATTTATAATTACCAGCAATTCGTATATATAAATGTAATGTTAATTAATATGTAAAGTTATGAATGAATGATGAAAGTCGGTGGTGGAACGAAAGCGTATCACTGACGAGGAAGAAGGTGGTAGTTGCTATACCCTAGCACTCTATTCCTCAATCATATCATTTTATATTTATATTTATATTTATTTATTATATCATTTGTTTTTTAAAAATAATTAAATAACAATCATTACATGCAACAAACCAAGTTCCAAATTATTCAAAAATAAGAATCAGCATTTCAAATTAACTAAATAAATTATAATGATTAATAATTCAGACCCGTGTGCAGATTACGGGACCCATTTGCCAGGATATGGGTTGAGTGGGGCCCGTTTCCTCCTTTGTCGGCCCGTCCAGTCACTCTTTCCTTAACCCTATATAAATAAATCCCTAAAGTATATTATAATAATAATAATAATTTAATTATAATGTCCTAACACTAAAAATGATCTATCTCACATTTTTTATATATTTTAACAATATATTAATAGGTAAATATTAATATTATACATTAAATAGATATTGTAATAATAGCCATCAATGGAGAAGTTCCAATATAGAAAATTGATTTCATATAAAAGAAATGTCACAATATATTGGTTAACCACATATTAAAAATCTTAAGAAATCATTTATAGAATTAATCTCATCATCTTATACATTAAATTTTTTAAGGTTATTTTATGATAATGAGATATTTGCTCCTATAATCTTATTTATTTCATTCTATTTGTTAAACTTGTACCCTACTTTAAACCGTATTGTTACGACAATATGTTACATTTCTATTATGCCAATTTACGTGATGAGTGCACTCAGATATAACATATAAAATGGAAAGGATCAGATCGTAAAAAACATGAACATATTATTTATTATGATGGACAATCGATCTTATAAACCAATTCAAACCACATTTTATTTCCGAGCATGAGACAATTGTCATATTTGAACACAATATCTAAAAATTTGAATGTTTTAAAAAAGGGGCTTGTATTGAAGAACAAGGAAGATAGAGACAGAAATGAAATTGATAGAAAGTGCAAAGAGAAAGAACATTAAAAAAGAAACCATCTCCATCAATGGCGGTTCCCACTGCTTCTCTGCGAGCCCTGCCAATGCCATGGCTTGCTGTCACTTTTTCTGGTGCTCAAAGCAAAGAAACAATGGAAGCTTTCTCACCCACAATTCATTAGGGTTTTCTTCATCTGTTACCTACTTCATATATATATATATGTATAAATATTCAAGTTCTTGCTTCTTCACCCTTCATACATTCTGGATACTCGAATCCAATTTTTCCCTTTGCAAATCGCAACAGTCTGTCTTGTCTTTTTACTGTGCCTTCTGTCTTAAAAAGGAATACCTCTTTTTATATTCCTTTCTAAGCTTCTAGTTCGAGTTATTGCCTGTTTCTTTCAACAAGGTACTTCATCAGTTCTGTGATCTCATTCTTCTTATTCAATGGTTCTTGATTCAGAAAAATTTTGCATTTACAGGGTCGGATAAAATAAAGAGAAGCATTATGAATACATTTTCACAGGTTCCTCCAGGCTTCAGATTCCATCCGACAGATGAGGAACTTGTGGATTATTACCTGAGAAAGAAAGTTACTTCTCGTATAATCGACTTAGACGTGATCAAAGACGTCGATCTCTACAAAATCGAGCCGTGGGATCTTCAAGGTAACAATACATATTGCACCAATTTGGAAGCTTTGAGTTGCTTATAACTTTGTTTGGTTTGGTTTAGAGCTTTGCAGAATAGGAAGTGATGAGCAGAATGAATGGTACTTCTTCAGTCATAAGGATAAAAAATATCCAACAGGTACGAGGACAAATCGAGCTACGGCAGTCGGATTTTGGAAGGCGACAGGGCGTGACAAAGCTATTTACTCAAAGCATGACTTGATTGGCATGAGAAAAACTCTTGTTTTCTACAAAGGTAGAGCTCCTAATGGTCAGAAATCCGATTGGATCATGCACGAGTATCGTCTTGAAACCGATGAAAACGCTGCTCCTCAGGCAAGATAGATTTCTCAATGTATATAAATCTAGTCAATTAACATTTTACTTGTTCTTCAAATGAAGGAAGAAGGGTGGGTGGTTTGCAGGGTTTTCAAGAAAAGAATAGCAGCAACAACACGGAAATTTTCGGAACAAGATTCTCCGATTTGGTACGATGATCATGTTTCGTTCATGCCGGAAATGGATTCACCGAACCAATCAAATCTTGTCTACAATTATGCATACACTTCTTGCAAGAAAGAAACAGAATTACAGTACGCTAGAACTGGAATACAATTACAGCCTGATCATTATCTTCATCTCCCATTCTTAGAAAGCCCGAAAATGCTGCATCAGCATCCGGTTCCATCTTTCATTCCGATCCAAGAGATAAACCATGGAAATCAGTTCCAAGTTGTTGATCCCAACTTCAGCTCAGTAGCAATACACAATGGTGATATGTCTATTGATAATGTCACTGATTGGAGAGTTCTTGACAAGTTTGTGGCTTCTCAGCTCAGCCACGACGAAAACGAGGCGTTCAATCGTGGGGAAGAGATGAATATAAACATGGAAAGCAATACTTCAACTTCTGCTATTGATGATCTGTGGAAGTGAGCTCACAACTGTGAAAACCAGAGATATTGGATTGAAGAATCAAGGGTTTTATCTTTATGTTTCATGTAAATTAAGTAAAACCTAACTATTTGATATTGATACATGAATAGGGTTCAAATATTATTATGTATCTCAAATATTCTCCTTATTTGCTTCTAATGCAACAATTTTTAATGACATTATAGAAGTTGAATCCGTTTGTAATATAGAGAATTCACCCTACCGCATTTTTTTATCGGAATTACAAAATTGAATTCCCGAGAGACTAAACGAAGAGAAGAGCTTTCCAATCATGTGTTTTATTCGCAATAAGATCGCATAGAGACATAAATGTTATTCATCGAAATCAATCATTTTAGTATTTTTACATGAACATCTAGAATTTGTGCTAATGAAACAAATTTCGGAAGAGAAACCATCGTCGTAGATCGCATTAATCCAACCCCCATCGAATCATGTATATTTGATCCTTTTCACCGCAACTTAGTGACATTTTTTCCTCTTGTCCATCTACAAAAAAAGAAAAATAACGTCCCTTAGAAGGAGAGGCTTGTAATCTAACTTTTACATGAAAGTTGAGGTTTCTTATACTTTACATGTAAGACAACTCAAAAAATAAACTACATGTACCAAACAAGGTTTGATTTTATATTTTCGAACAATTCTTATATGTTGCGTTTAATGACGTAATGATATAATCGACATTTAAAAATTGTAAGAGTTTCATACAATAAACCCTAATCTCAAAAACAAGCTTAAATATCATGCTTTACAAAGGTCTCTGATCTTTTTAGCAATAAAGATAACGAATGAACATAAGTGAAATGGTTATTACCAAGAACAGAAGTTGATTTCTCCTTCTCCTCTTGAAGGATCTTGTAACAGTTCCACAAACTTCATTTGCATTCAGACAAAGAAGGAAAGAAATGTAATAAGAGGGATCCTAGAGAAAGAAGGGATTGAAGATCAACTTCAATATATACATGATTCAGGTTTTGGGTGGGTGCGCATGCCACAAGAGCGTGATCAGAATGACGGGAATCAACACTTTTGTTACAAAAGAGGCTCTAATTATTGGCTTTCTTCAGTCCAAATTGCTTTTCATTTTCCACTTCCTCAGCTCAGCCGCACATGATAAAGAACAACAAATGAATGAATGTTGCATTTTATTGTATGATTGGGTACGAACCCCAGTGAATGTTGGAGAAAAAAAGAGAAGTTTTGGGTGGGGTAGGGTTTGTAAGAATCAGACAGCATGCTGTTGCTGCGTGTTTCATGTTAGCGGCTCTCATGTTCATAAGCGCTTGTTCACACACTGAAATTGAACAGACAGAAAACATAATGATTCTGCTCTTTCTTGTAAAGCAACTTTAGGTAAAGATAAGCATATTAGATCCATATAAATACTGGAAAAGTAAGTGTTTGTGTAATCCAAGCAATTTACTGCATTTTTCTTCACGAAAATGTCACAGAATCAACAAGGTGAATGCTAAAAAAATGAGCAATCCACAAAACTGGTTGTTGAAAATGGTGCTTGTTTCAAATTCATACAATGGAGAGTCTAATAGAACGCATGAATCATTAGATAAGGGAATGCCAGAAGAATTAGACAAAGTTTTGAGGATACGAATCGAGTAGGCGAACCCGAAACTCTGTGGTTCCTGAAATAAGGTGTGCTGCATTAGTTGTGTATATTAACAGCAAGTAGTGTATTTTGCATGTTTTTATACCTTTGCATATTGCTCAAGGCACCACAGTAGAATGCATTGTCAGGTACCGGCATCGATGTCTTGTTACCACTATCTTCAGGATTAACTATTCTCATGTATGTTTCTTGGCCAAGATACCATCTATCAAGGTTTTCAGACCTCATATTCCAAATACCGACGTTGTCGAGAGAAACAAACACTGACGTCCAACCTCCCACAAAAACCTGGCACATGTTCAATATGATTAGAAACACGAACGCAAACAAACTTCCAAGAATCTAAAGCATTTTGTTGATATATCCACCTGCACCGTTGATCGTGATATCGCATCCCACCGGTTGTAAGAACCTCTGCTGTTTTCATTCCATTCACCAAACCCCATCCTGCAACAACAGCATTATATGTATAATTTCTAGCAAGATTAGTATTTGAAGCACATTTACCCAACAACAAAGAACGAGTAGCCATTGAGATGAAACGTCTGGACAACGGTGTCATTATTCTGCAATACTATTTCAATGAAACCTTTGTAGGTTGCATTAATGATGGACGTGTCGATGACAGGTGGTCGATCGAACGGCTGATTCGGAAAATCGAGCTTGTAATCACCCTTGACCTTGTAAGCATCAGCTAGATTTATTGGTGTATCAGGATTTACAAATGAAATCCCATTATATGTAGCTCTAGACTTCCCATCAATCTTAGTTGGTTGTTCACTTCTTAGAAGATAAACATCTGTAACAGTGATAGATCCGTAGTGAAACGAACCTTGTGGATTTGGACGAGCTCCACTTGCAGACCCGTTTTGCCTGATCATTCAAATGAATGAGAATGAATAACAAACGAAGATAATTCGAATAGATATGTACCTGATAGACATGGCCTGGTTCAGGGAGTAAGTTAAATCGAACGCATCATTTGGAGGGTCGGGAAGTGGTCCGGAAACTGGTCCATTGGAGTTGGAGTAATGCAAAACTGCAACACCAGTCACTCTCTGCCAAAGTGATTCGTTCACAAACCTAGCACTTGCGACAATGTAATAATCGTTGCTTGCGTTTTGATCTGTGAACAGAAGAAAAGAATAAGACTGGCCAACATGAATATCCATACTAGTGTAATTCTGCATCGACGTGTAATAGCCTTCTGTTTCTACTAAAAGTAAATTATGATTTTGAATCCTAAAGTTCAAGCAAGTTGAACTTCCGACATTATGCACTCGAAGACGATATGCTTTGCCTGTCAGTATTCAAATATAAACAAGCCATCAGACCATCGAATTACACTACATTTATAATACTAGACACTTACCAGGATCAACATTGATAGTTTCGTATTCAATGTTATCCGAAACTAACGTTGAGTTATATCTGTACGGCCCTTTTCCGTTAATGAGAACACCATCTGGCATTCCCAACTCGCTTCCATTGTCGAGTTCCGTCCTCAAAGCCTAAGATTACACAAAAACATGATCATGAGTGTAAAAAATAAGAATATACTGCATGATCACATACCGTGTGACTACGAATAAACCAATCGCCAATAATGATAACAATTTCTCCATCAGGTGTTGCGAAAGGAACCGGGATTATTACTCGGTTCATTATTACAAAAGGACCAAAACCACCAGAAGCTCTCTGTAGGTTCAGTGATGGGAAGTAAAAGAAGCTACCAATCTGATCCTTAACTTGGAACTGATAGGTCCAGTTCCTTCTTGGAGGTATTGGACAATTTGTACCAAGAAGACCATCCTGCCAAGACGAACGTCGCATTTGAATGCCGGGCCTGAAAATGAAACAGAGCAATCATTTTTCTATGGGAAACCAAGAAAAATGAAAATAATGTAGTTACAGTACATACCATGTCATGAGCATATCCTCGTTTAACTTATTCCTGACATTTACGACGACATTATAGTTGGTTGTGACGTTTATAACCGGGCCTGGGAACTTCCCATTAACTGCTATTACCTATAAAAGGCAAAAACAGAGATAGAGCCACAATCATCAACAAGATTAAACCAACTCATAAAAGAAGAATATAAATAGCAATGATTATTTGAATTGCTCTTCATAATATGAATAGGAGACATGAACTCTCAAACCGTGAAAATAGTAACTGATATTTAATTAAGCAACACACTTGAGTGGGAGCGAAATCTACTTTAAAGCAAGAAAATAATGCGAATCACTGAATACAAGAATGAATATCCCAATGAAGGAATGAAAAAAGTTCATTTTCAGTCCCTTTTAAATTGCCCTCCTTTACTATTCATTTACGCTGAAGAAGAAGACTGATAAACGGCAAAATAATGAACTTTAACGTTTACACGCAGATTAATAAACTGGCCATTCGAAAAATCAAACAATACAGAGCGTGAAGCAAACTAACCTGCTGAGGAACCCCAAGTGGGGAAACAGTTATATAAGAGAACTCCATGTCGAAGAACGCAAATGGGTCGGCCCCAAAAGACATTTCCACCACCAAACTAATGCAAATACAGAAGAAGAAAGAACCAAGTGCGCCCCCCATTTTCTGTCCAAGAAACAAAACTAAAACAACGAAGAAAGTCACCCAAGAATCTCAATACTCAAAAGTAATTTCTTTTCTTTACATAACTCCAGATTGCATCTGAATAAGGACGATTGTTGACACAGTGAAATCAAGAAAAGGGGAGGGGTTTTCTTGAACTCTAAACAAAAATTTTGAAAGAAAAAAGGTAAGTGCCTAGACTGGATGGAATAGGCGCCCCGCTCCGGTTGGCTTCTTATTATTTGAAATCACGGTTCATAGAAAAGCGTGGAAATACGCGTTTTTCTTTTACATACCGACTACTTTCCAGCCGATCAACATTCTTTAATTAAATATAAAACTAGCCCTTCTGTAAATGGAATGGAGTCGATTATAAACATCATTATAATTTATATTTTACACATCAAGACAAGAATATACAAAATCCAACTCTAATTATCTGGTCTTAATTACAAAACTTAAAATATAAAAAAAAACAAAAGTTAACCGGCCACAGCCGGTTTCTCTCACTCAAATAGAGTGAGTCAACAAACACTGCGTTCCCCAACGTTCACATTTCATAATATTATTTAAATTTTCTGTTTTTTTATTATTTTATAACATTTATGTAATTAAAAATTTGCTTTATGATTTGTAATGTTAAATACAAGTCATAAGAGATGGAGAATAATGAAGAAAATGACTGCCCCGCCGGTAGATTGAGCGCTCCGGGGCCGTCCATTTTTG
Source organism: Utricularia reniformis (assembly GCA_009725065.1). Taxonomy (NCBI): domain Eukaryota; kingdom Viridiplantae; phylum Streptophyta; class Magnoliopsida; order Lamiales; family Lentibulariaceae; genus Utricularia; species Utricularia reniformis. The sequence goes on along the minus strand of RWGZ01001190.1, from coordinate 138,088 downwards.
TTATGGTAAAATAGGGTAAAAAAGACATGAATTTAGATCAAGATGTGCTGTTTTTTTCCTTCCACATTACAAGCATCTTAAGGAATTCCATAACCTGAAACAATCAAATTGTCCAAACGATAAGCTTTAAAATCGACCTAAAATTCATTAGTTTAATTACCTCTGAAGGATCTCTCAGTGAGTATAACGCGTTGCTTTCTTTAGGAACACAAGATACTAAAACACCATACCCTCTATTCCCTTCTCTCAATACCTGTAAAAAGTATACAAAACATAAGAGATTAATCGATTATAGAGAATTTGCGGTTGTTATACGATGATATTACTTTAAATGCGTCTTCATCGGTCCGGTCATCACCAATGTAAATCGGAAGAACATCGTCACAATTTGCAAGACCTGAAATATGAATAGGAAGATGAAAAAACAAGAGTTTACGTGTGTTCGAATGATGAAACTCACCAAGTGATTCCAAGAGAAATTCTACAGCTTTACCCTTGTCCCATTTCAGAACCGGTCGAACTTCTAAAACCTGAATCGAGAATAACGATATGAAAACAAATCGAAATGTGAATACAATAGCTTCAAACTTATGGATGACCTTACGACCGTGTGTCAATTTCAAACGGGGATAATCCTTCAGTATATTTACCACGGATTGGCCGATGGTATCCCATTTCTACGTACACATGAGAATGTGTTAGAATATATGTATAAACTTTGAAGACGATGAAAGCTTGCGTCTTGATCGACGTTGCGGTAGTGTACAGATACACAGAACTTATTGTTCTCTACTTTTATGCCAGCAATGTCTTTTGTGATATCAACCAGTGATTTAAACACCTGGTTTAAATCAAAATTCAAGGAATTACACAATGACTGATAGATTAACTTAGTGTTGAATGATAAGATTACCTCGTTAATCAACGGTACGAATTCAAGCGCAGGCTGGAATAGATTAACTTCTTTACCCTTTACACAAAGTAAACAAAAATCACAAATTGTATGAAAACCACAAGGAACAAGAAGGATTTCGAATGCCTTACCAGCTTGTCAGTAGACTTAATACAATTTTTATCGCTACTGTAATCTGATTGAACCGGAAACATAATATCCATACCATGACTTCCAGCATAATACAGTTCACTTAATCCTACAAACTCGTACACCTGAAAGAAATGTTCAATATTGCTCAGCGCTTCCGAATCAATATGAATACAATGTTATTAAACATAGAGGTCGAATGTACAGGATAAAACTCAACGAAAGGCTTCAAGCGCCTTTTGAGGCTTTTTAACGAAACTTTGTGTTCCGTTCAAAATAAGTATGAATATGAATTACCTGGTCACGGATTCTTCCACTGATGATAGCTGTGGGAAAGTACTTGGCCACATTTTGTACAGTAGCACGCATCTAGAATTAGAATCAATAAACACATCAAATTTAAAGCATGAAGAATGATTCAGATAAAAAGATAATATCACATTCTTACAGCATTTGACATAAAGGCAAGATCAGGGTTATCGACAATGGGGGATAAAGTTCCATCATAATCTAAGAACAATGCAATCTTGTTTCCCTTTGCCATGTTTTCGATTTGCTCAAAAGATGCAAGGGCTGAAGGGTATTTAAGCTACATAAACAAGAAGCAAATATCATTATCTATCATATTTAAGATTGTACAATCATAAAATTTAATTGTCTTACCATCCAGTTAAGGTAAGCAAGATCATACGTGGACTCTGAGGGAAACTCTCTTGACAATTTATGATGTGTAGGAGAAGATGACATCATAGTTTCAAGAAGACTCGCTCTAACATCGTCAAGAGGTGCAGGCTTCTTCCTTGGGACGTTCAAAATTATAGAAGACGAAAAGGAAGAGGTATTAGACGAGTATGGAAGCAGAGAAGAACAAATGCCTAATCTTGTATTATTCTTGGGAGAAGGATCAGCTAGAACAGGGGAAGAATGGGACGATTTCAGATCCATTTTAACCAGAGTTCTTTTGCTCTTGATTCTTTAAATGGTGAGATCAGATAAAAAATGACTTCTCTTATAATCAGAAACCAATCCTCTTCTACTAAGCTGCATTTAAAAAATGCGTATCAGAGAAACAAGGTAGCTGCAGATCAAAAAACAAATGAAACACATTTGTAATGCAGATGCTTTAAATGTTTCAGAATGCAATGCAGAAAATTTTGAGATTTGAACTGGATACTATCACTACATAATATGAAGATGAATACTTTCACAGATCAAACAACAAGGAAGCATTATAGCCTAGCATAAAATGCTTTTGCATAAAATAAGAGAAGGACAGTAACAGAAAGTAGCTCAGGAATTTATATTAGAGCAGGACAAGTAGCTGTAAACAAGTTTTGCAGGAACAGCCATAAGTGGAAAATTCCAACACGCAACTTGGGAAGGGCGGCCTAGAATAGAACCAGCGCTAAACATTAAATAACACAAGACCCCATATCATTTACTTCAGGCATGCTGCGAAGTGCTTTCTTTTTCAAAAGTATTAAAAAGTTACTTCGAAGTGATAAATGCCAAAAGACAACTAGATTTTTAACTTTTTTTGAGTCACAAAATAACACTTGATCTCTAACAAGTTTCTCCAAGTTCAAAGAATCTTCCCAACCCCACAAAGAAAATGACAAAATGCTGAAAGATGGCACTATTTTGTCCGACATATGTAACAAACTGTTGTGGGGGCACTTTTTTTAAAAAAAGAAAAGGGCTAATAGCTTTGTGGGATCTGATAAGCACAAATTTGGATTGATGCGGATCATGCAATAAGCAAGACAACAGCTTGAACTTGGAAGCTGTTGAAAATAAAATCAACACGGGGTAGTTAATTAAATAAACTTGTGGTGCTTGCCATGGGGACAGAAACTAAGACTTTATGACATTTGACAAAGACAATACATTCAGCATTTTCAGTTATATAATATACATATCAAATGGAACAACTAAAGAAAATATAATATTAAGTAAAATAGTTTAACATGTCATCGAATACGCCATCAACATTGACAAATTCTTATTTCCTAAGCCATATTCCAAACAAGCATCTTCCTACAAAATCACAATAAGAAGGATAAAAACCAGACCTCGAGGGTTAATGAGTAACCAGAAACATTCATTCTTATCACCAGTCCACCCACCGTTAACAAAAATTTTTAAAAAAAGAGGTTTATTAATGCATCTAATTATAGAAATGGAGCAACCCACCACTTCCTCTTGATATCCGCGTCAAAGAAATTAGTCAAGAATCGAATCGTGAGTAAAAGAATCTTCAGAATGCTGATTAAAAAGCCTGACAGAAACCACGTGAATAAAAGTCAGCCAAAAACACCGGGACAAAAGGAAAGCATCCAAAATCACAGAAAACATAAAAACGAAAACCCGATGGGCTTCTTCACCTTCCCAACAGTAAAAGAATCCCCAGAAAGCGTATCCCTGAATATAAACCAAAAAGAAGATATTTATAAAGCGTGAAGAAGTACAAAAAATACTGAAAACGTAAATACGCAACGAAACTACAAGCAAATCGGAGAGAAGAAGAAAGGAAGCTACATAGAAATGTTCATGTCTTATATATAGAGGTGAGGAAGACGTGAGACAGAAACACGTGTTCCATGACTTGAAAAGAGACCCAACCCGGCCCGAATTCACTCCGCTTAAATTACAATTAAGCCTAATACCATAATACCCTATGTTTAATTATATTGAAAGATTCGTAAATTAATAAATAATTATTATTCAATCTAAAGTAATGTATGTTTTGGAGTTTATTGAATTGTAATAAGTAACGAGAGATGGGCCCCGAGAAAAGATCTGAGGGGGCATGGACTTTTGGTGAGGAGATACGCGTGAAGACACCTCGATTAGGAGTCAGTATGACGTGGCGACGTTGACATGTGGACCCCACACGTATCAAAGGTGCCAGCTGTCATAGGACTAATTCGTATATTTAGTAAAATATATAAATAATGTAACTATAGTTTAGGTATGGCCTGGTTGAACAGAGTTTTTTTATATACATATCATTGTCAAAAATATTTTTTATTAATTCACATCAAATTTAAAAATATTAGTAAAATATCATTGACAAGCAGTAAATTAGCATATTAGGCATTAGCACTGATGGACATCATGGGACCTATAGTTTTGCTGAAAATGAAATTAATATTTATTTAATTAAAAAGATACATACAGAATCATAAATGATTCTAATCAAGTTTTTAAATGTAAAAATATATTTCACTGCTTTGGTTTTATTGCAATTACTGGAAAAATTGTATCTAAATTTATTAATTATGAAAATTAGAGAGATTAGAACATATTTGAATAACAGTTAACATTGTATTAAATTATTTTAATATTTTAAATTTGTTAATTCTGGATTTTTTCTTAAGATTATAAAATTAGTAAAAAGAACAATATCAATCCATCTAAAATAAGACACAAACATTATCTATTATGACATCGTCCCAATTTTAAATAAAAATATTTTTTTATTAAAAACAATGACAACTTGTTTTATCATAATGTAATTAATTATTTAGATTTCTGCAACCTAATATGTTTTAAAATAATATTGTGGGAAATCCACATACAATTGAACTTTTTTTAAATTATTCACAAATATATTTTGTATTAGTATAAAACTAGTTCAGAATTTAAATTAATTTGAAAATAAGATGTTTACTTAATTTTCTTTTTCAAATGAAAATTGTTTTTCAATTTAAAGAAACAATTATTTTTAATTGTCTCAAAAAATAAATTGTCCCTAAAGAAACCAATGTCTTAAATATCGGTATCGCTCGATATACCGGACAAGCTCATTGGATCGGTATACCGAATCCGAAATATTAAAATAAATTAAATTATAAAATATTCATATTTTATTTTTTAATATAAAATCCGACTTAACCCGAAAAACCCGAGCCGACCCGTAAAAACCCAACCCGACTCGAAAAAACTTGTATCAGGCCGATATTTTCACAAAATACCGACCAAAGCTGGTACGTTCAAAATTTCTGGTATACCGAAAATTTAAAAGAATGAAAGAAATAGTCTCAAAAAATAAAAAAGACTATGATCTTATTTTCTATTGTGTTAAGTTGCTATGAATTTTTAATATATTTAAAATAGCTAAGTATAATATATTTGATAGATCCATTTATTTTAATTTTAAAATAGCTCATTTTAAATATGAGTAATCTTGGAGATACGAAAGTAATTAAATTATAAATAAGATTATGTTTAAAATTAATAGGTTTGTTTTTTAAATACAAAAAATTCGTCACTCTATCACTTAAAAATATGATGGTAGCCAGACATGATTTCTTTAATTATTTAATTAACTTTAATAGTAATAACTAGAAGTATTTTAAATTATTTTAAAATTTAATTAATCACATCTAGCGGTATTATAATAATCTACCTTGTGATATTTACTATTAAATATATTATTATGTAGGAAATTATGTGCATCTATGTAGGAAATTAAAAGAATCAAAATATTTATATAAATTTTCCCTTTTATAAAAAAACTTTCATAATATCAGTTGTTTAAACCTATGTTTTTAAATCGATCATTTTTATCGAACCGGAAAATGTTTGGTTCACTAAGAACCGATTCAAACCGTGGTTCGAATTGGTTTGAACCGCAAAAACATTGAAAAGATTTAATTATATCATAATTTTCATAAGATTAATAAATTATTGTGTTACTTTATAATGTACATATAAGATATAATTTTATCAATATATGAAAAATGAAACAAATTTATACGAATTTTGTAAGAAATAATTGATATTATTTTATATATTACGAATATACGTAAATAATTAAAATTGAAATAAACAAAAAAATATTGAAAAATATATAATAAAATAATATTTAAATATCGTATCAGTTCAAAAATAAAAAATGCAAAACTAGAACAGTTCAGTTCGAACCGAACCGTGAAATACGCGGTTTGAAAAGATAGGTTTAAACTCATTATTTCGATAATATTAAGTTTTGAAATTATAAATAATAGTTAATGTCTTGGGATCTTGGATTTAAGAGTTGAAAACATTTATTGCTAGATAATATAATAGTTTAATAAATATCGTTGAATGATATTAAATTCTATAAGGTAGTAATTCATTCATTTATATTTGTTATGATAGTTTTTGTGTTACTCATTTAAGTTTTATTTTATTTTAAATCATTTTAGAAATTAATGTTAGATATTCTATTCTACTCATTTTTCTTAGGATTTATTGAAATATGCAAATTGTCCAACATTAAAATTGTGATATAATTTTGTTTATTTTATAAGAGAGATGTAATATGATAATAATTGACTTGTTGAATCTTTATTTTGTTCTAATATTTTGCTTGATATTTATTTTTGATAAGAAATATTTACCCCATCTTTTATAGATTTAAAATAACCGTTATATTAAAAAATGGAAAAATATTTAAAATAAAGGGAAAATAACTTATATAGCATTGTTTAGTAATAATATTTTAAAATTATCACTACTGTTAAAGTTATATACTAATTAGCAAGGGTAGATTGAGTCGGTGAATGGTTAAACGATCAAAATTTTTGCGGTTAATCGGTTTTGTATCTCTTTTTTTTATAACCGAAACCACACCGTTTTATAAATTTATATCCCACCGAAATCTAAACCGACGATTAACTGATTACTATTTAACCGATAACTTTTCAAACTTTACATACAAACTTTGTTGCATAGTTAATCTATTTTTTTGAGAGCTTAATTTACTATTTTTCGAATATGCTAATATATTGTAATTTTGTAATATATTAATTTTTATATTTTTCAAAATAATAAAAAGTAGAAAAATTCGGAAGAACCGATATATTGTAATTTTCAAAATGAATATGCATATGTTGAGTCAAGTGAACAATAATAAAAAGATCTAAACATGAAACTCGTATTAACTTTCAAGAACGATTTAATAAGAATGACGAATGAATCCAAAAATACAATTATATTCTCTTGAATTCATTATTGCATTTTATGAGACAAAATGATCATGGTACCTTTAGTCAGATAAAGTCATGTTTATAATATTTTATTTTATTCTTTCATTTAAATCAATAATTCAATCATTTATTTATATTATGGATTAATGGAAAGATAAAATATTACAACTTTATTTTCTTACAATTATTCTTTGACATATTATTTATACGTTTAAAAAAGTACACAACTACACATCAATAAATGAAATTTATTAATACAGTTTTTAGTTTTAGGCATCCATAATTATGTTAATATAATTTTATAACTAAATAATATACAATTGTCAAATCTCACCTTTAAAATCACTGTTATATTAATAAAGATTTTTTTGATAGTGATAAAATATTAAATTACTTAGAGTCAAGTGACTTTGGTAAAATAATCTTAGTCTCACACTCTTCTAATTTTAAAAAAGTCTTATTTTAAATGAAAAAGTGTTTCGGTTGCAGCTTTATTAAACAGCCAGATTGATTTGAAAAAAGGCAGCATCTCACGTGACTCACATTCCTAAATTCAATTATTTTAAATCAATATACAATATGCGCCCATTGGGAGGGATCTAATTAATCATTTTCATTTCCTTTTAATTTATAAAATTTTCCAATGATTATCTTTTTACACACATAATTATATTTATTTATTCATTTTTACCAAAAATGTCGAAATCATAACAAACTATTAGAGCCCAATTCATTAATTAGCCTTAAAAATTAGGGAGAATAATTTATCATCAATAAATTGAACATAGAATATGATGAAATTATAATATAATTGATATATTAGTTCTTTTCATATTTTTTTATAATTAATATTATCGTAGAAATTTCTACTTATTAACCTCATTTTCTCTATGCTTAAGAGTGACATCCTTTTTAGGCACGTGGTAGTAGTTGTTATGATATAATATAATATTGATGAAAATAAAGCCGTTTAATTATAATGATATAATATAATCTACACATAGCAAAATTTAATCTCTGTGGACTTTGGGCTCAAGAATACCGGTGGTATGAAGAACGAAGGAATTCAGTTGCTCAAATTACTTCGATAAAATATATATATTTAATATTAATCGTTTTTATTTTTTTTGTCAAGTTGACAGCATTAACTATAATTTGACAATTTGCAGAATGTTTTCATACCACCGGTATACTGTCCGATATATCAAATACTGGATTTGATCGATATTTTTTTTTGTACCGTCTGGTATCGGGTTTTAGGCTCAGTTTTTGGTTTTTTTTGGGTGCGATCCTAAAAAATTAATTAAATATCATTTAAAAAATAATAATATTTGTTATATGTCGTACCGTTCATACTGATCCGGATCGGTACGGAATTCCGAACCTGTACAATTTGCATCATCAGTATCATTCGAATTTGATGGGCCCCACAGCCCAATATTTTAATATTGGGCTAGCCGAGAATTGGCCCATTCATAATATCAGTTTTTTTAATTCATTATTTCGATAATATAAAGTTTTGAAATTATAAATAATAGTTAATGTCTTGGGATCTCGGATTTAAGGGTTGAAAACATTTAATGCTAGATAATATAATCGTTTAATAAATATTGTTTAATGATATTAAATTCTATAAGGTGGCAATTCATACACTTATTTTAGTTTTGATAGTTTTTGTGTTACTCAATTTAAGTTTTATTTTATTTTAAATAATTTTAGAAATAACTGTTAGATATTCTATTCTACTCATTTTAATTAGTATTTGTTGAAATATGCAATTAAATATTTTAATATTCTGCATGATATTTATTTTTGATAATAAATACTCATCCCCAATTTTTATAGATTTAAAATAAATGTTTTAGATGAAAAAGTGGTTTCGATTGCAGCTTTAATAAACAGTCACATTGATTTGAAAAAGGCAGCATCTCACGTGACTCACATTTCTAAATTCAATTATTTTAAATCATTATTATTGTAAATTATACCCAATTATAAGTTTATCATCAATATCAAAATATACAAATATTATATATTATATGTTGAGATGTGAGTAAATGAAATAGTGTTTTGCATAGTAATACATCGTCTTCATTAATTATTAAATAATAATATATTAATATTAATAATAATAATAAATTAGCGTATGAAATCTGAAATGAATAAGAAAACTTATAGTGATGAGATCATCGGAACCCGATACCCCGAACAGGGTCAGGGCCAGCCTTGGCCATGACGGCCCATACAAGTGAGCCGAACTTGAAGGCCCAGATCAGTAGAGGACCCATTTATATCGCTTGGCCCGATCGGTCGCATCTGGCGATCGGTCTCGAGCCGTGGGGCCCAGCTCCCCACGTGTGCCCAGACCGATCGGTCCACTTCTTGCCGGCGTTGTTTCGGGCCATCCTCATGCATCACATGCGACGATAACCCGCGACAAACGTGTCAGTAGCGTGGTTCGGCAATGGGTGTAAGCCACTAGAGGCCAAAGAGTAGCTGGCTGGCAGCGCCGAAAGGACCGGCGCCATGCAGCTACGGGGAGCTATTTCCGACGGCTGTTCCGCCTGACGTTAGCCGACCTAGTAGCAAAGGATAGGTGCAAAACGACACCCTACTGTGCATAGTACAGTGGGAGTATAAAAAGGACACAGAGAGAAGGAGAAAAGGACTGGGATTTCGGTTTTCTCCAGAGGGCTTGAGCTTGACAGATTACTCTCGATTTATTTTCGATTATCTTCCCCCTCTTTGTGGTCGATCAAAAAAACATGTATTGTATACTCATGGATTCGTTTATTGAACAGGCTGAGGGCATTCCTTTTAGCCCTTAGTCAAGTGGTTTTTTCCTCGTTTCCGAGGTTTTCCACTCAAAAATCCGTTTGCCTCCTTTACCTTTGAATCATCAACCTTCTCCACACATAAACAAATAACAACCGAGTTCGTCTTGCAACGAACCGGTCGACTGTAGACACCCCCGGTTTTCGAACCACAACAGTTTGGCATAGTATTTTGTATAGTAATACATCGTCTTCATTAATTATTAAATAATAATATATTAATATTAATAATAATAATAAATAAGCGTATGAAATCTGAAATGAATAAGAAAACTTATAGAATTCCTAAATTTTCTCTCTAGTCGTTTAGCAAATTTCTAATACGTTATCAGTACGAGTGTTCTACACTTATCTGAGTTATAGGTCAAGAAAGGTGATTATGTACTATATGAAGATGGATAAAGATATATGTTTAGCTGACAGTGCAACAATTCATACAATAATAAAACATGAGAAATATTTTTCTACTATTACAAAAATGCAAGCTAATGTGAATACAATATCTGGAGCAGTAGATTTGATTGAAGGCTCCAGAAGAGCAATAATTATATTGTCCAATATGACAAAATTTATTATAGAAGATGCATTACTATCTTATAAATCAAAAAGGAATTTGCTTGGTTTCAAGGATATATGTAAAAATAACTATAATATCGAAACAAGATATGAAAATGATGTGGAATATCTTTATATTATATCTCTTGTTAATGAAAAAAAATCCATAATAGAAAAATTACCAGTCTTGTCTTCTAGATTATATTATACAAATATAAGTGCTAAAGAAATTCATATGAACCAGAAGTTCAATGAATTCAAGAATAAATTTACAATTTGACATGATAGTTTAGGTCATCCAATATCAATTATGATGAGAAAAATTATAAATAGCACGAATGGTCATACATTAAAGAATCAGAAAATTCTTTTGCCAAAAGAAATTAATTGTTTTTCTTGTTTTACTGGAAAACTTATAACAAGACAATCACGAAGCAAGTTGGACAAAGAATATCCTAAATTTCTAGAAAGAATTCAATGTGATATTTGTGTACCTATAATACCATCAAACAGATCTTTTAAATATAATATGGTATTAATTGATACATCGACTAGATGATCTCATATATGTTTGTTACATCTATAAATATGACATTTGCCAAATTATTGGCTCAAATTATTAAATTGCAAGCTCAATTTCCAGATTATATGATTAAAACGATACGGTTGGATAATACTACAGAATTTACTTCAAAAGTATTTAATGAGTATTGTATGTCTATTGGAATACAAGTTGAACATTCAGTGACATATATATATACACAAAATGATTTAGCAGAATCACTTATCAAAAGAATATAATTAATAACTAGACCATTACTTATTAAATCAAATTTACCATCATCTGCTTGGAGTAATGCTATTTTACATGCATTAACATTAATTCGTTTAAAGCCAACCAGTTATTATGGTTACTATTCCTTACGACTCGTTACTGGTAATCAACCAAATATATCACATATAAAAATATTTGGATGTGGAGTTTATGTTCCGATATCTCCACCACAAAGAACAAAAATGGGTCCACAGAGAAAATTGGGAATATATGTTGGTTTCGAATCTCCATCAATTATTAAATATCTTGAAATTATGACTAGATATGTATTTACAGCAAGATTTACTGATTGTAACTTTGATGAAATAGTATTCCCAAAACTAGGGGGAGAAAAACAAACGTTGGAAAAACCTTAAATTATTTGGAATGCATCTCAAATGCAACATTTCTATATTCGTACAAAACAATGTGAAAATGAAGTTCAAAGAATTATAAATTCGCAAGAAATTGCAAATTAACTGCCTGATGCATTTACAGATATGAAAAGAATTACGAAATCTCATATTCCAGTAGTAAATGTTCTTGCACGCATTGAGAATTTTTTGGATAATTCTATTTCAGTTGTACGAAAAAGAGGTCGACCAACTGGTTCCAAAAACAATAATTCAAATAAAGCGAGAAAAATTGATGAAATTTCTTATCAAGATAATAAAGTTGAAATGATAAAGAAAAATATCAATAACAATGATAATGTTATTGATAATGAAGAAATTTCAATTAACTATACAGTTGCTCGCAAAGTATGAAATCGAAGTCAGATTGAAATCGATAATGTATTTGTTTATACTATTGCAATATATTTAATCAATGAAGATGATGATTATGAACCCAAATCTATTCAAGAATTTAGAAAACGAAAAGATTGGTTAAAATGGAAAGATGCAATTCAAAATGAATTAAATTCATTAGATAAACGTGAGGTTTTTGGAAAAATAGTACAAACACCAGAAGGATGTTGTTTGTAAATAGTACAATTGCACTTAAAAATAGTACAACCGATTGGATATAAATTGGTGTTTGTAAGAAAACAGAACAAAAAAAATGAAGTTGTGAGATATAAGGCAATTCTTATTGCTCAAGGTTTTACTTAGAGACCTGAAATCGATTATGAATAAACATATTCACCAGTAATTGATGCACCTAGTTTTAGGTTTTTAATAAGTTTGGCAGTTATGGAAAGTTTACAAATGCGTTTAATGGATGTTGTGACAACTTATTTATATGGAACACTTGATACTAATATTTATATGAAAGTTCTCTAATGACTATCAATGTCTGAAACATTCAAATTGAAGTCTCGAAATATATATTCGATCAAACTGAATAAATCATTGTATGGATTAAAACAATCAGAAAGAATGTGGTATAATCGATTAAAAGAAAGTATCATGAAAGAAAGATTTATGAATAATCCTATAAGTTCATATCTTTTTACAAAGAAAACAAAGTCTGGTTTTGTCATTGTATCAGTTTATGTTGATGATTTGAATATTATTGGAAATCATGATGAAATTGAAAATACCGTTGCTTATTTGAAAAGTGAATTTGAAATGAAAGATCTTGAGCAAACCAAATTTTGTTTAGGTCTACAAATTGAAGATTTATCCGAATGATTTTTCTTACATCAATCTAATTATACTGAGAAAATACTAAAACGATTTTACTTGGACAAATCACATCCACTAAGTACACCTATGGTTGTTCGATCATTAGATCAAAAGAAAGATTGTTTTCGTCCAAAATAAGATACTGAAGATGTATTTGGTTCACAAGTATCATATTTAAGTGCAATTGGTACATTGATGTATCTTGCTAATAATACAAGATATGATATTGCATTTTCTGTAAATTTATTAGCAAGATTTAGTTTAGCGCCAACACAAAGATATTGGAAAGGAGTGAAGCATATTTTAGATATCTTCAGGGAACAAAAGACATGAGATTATTGTATTCCAAAAATATGAAACTCAAATAAATTGATTTAATTGGTTATGCAGATGCGGTGTATTTATCTGATCCACATAATAGTAAATCATAAACTAGATATGTGTTTACATTAGGTGGAACTTATATATCTTGGAAATCAATGAAACAAACTCTTACAGCAACATCATCAAATCATGCAGAATTAATTGTCATTTATGAAACTCGTCGTGAATGTGTATGGTTAGATCTATGATTCATCACATTCTAACCACTTGTGGTTTAGTATTTGAGAAAATGAAACCAATAATTTTATTTGAGGATAATGCATCATGCATTGCTCAATTGAAAGAATGATATATAAAAGGAGACAGAACAAAACATATTTCTCCAAAATTCTTCTTCACACATTATCTCACAAAACAAAAGGATATTGAATTACAAAAGATACAATCTTGCAACAATCTAGCAAATCTATTTACTAAATCTCTCCCTACAAGCGTATTTGAGAAATTTGTCCATCAAATTGGATTACGTAGACTTCATGATTTTAAATAATCATCAGTACAACAGTTTTTCAAAATGACATTATTACATATGAAAATAATAATACATTTTATCACACTCCACACATGCAATCATATCTCAAAAAACTCAGAATGATAAACAAAATAATGAATAATAATACTAAAAGTAAGAACATCTGACCAAAAAAGTTTTCAAAATTGGCTATTGCTTACGAAAGCATCTTATCTAAAATCAAAATTTTCTTTTCAAAACTGTCGCACTTAGAAAATAGTAGAATCAAGACAAGAAAATCCAGTACTTACGAATTGGTCTTCAACTTATTAATACGATAAAATTGGTGTAAATCTAAGGGAGAGTGTTGTGAATTATACTGAATTATGAATCTATCATCAATATCAAAATATACAAATATTATATATTATATGTAGATAAACATGTAATTAATACTGATGAGATGTGAGTAGATGAAATAGTGTTTTGCATAGTAATACATCGTATTCATGAATTATTAAATAATAATATATCAATATTTCTTTTTATAAATACACGTATGAAATCTGAAATGAATAAGAAATTCATAGAATTCCTAAACTTTATCTCTAATCTTTTAGCAAATTTCTAGCAATTATACAATATATTTAATGCACCCCATCATAGGGATCTAATTAATTATTTTTCATTTCCTTTTAATTTATAAAATTTTCCAATGATTATCTTTTTACACAGATAATTATATGTATTTATTCATTTTTACTTCAAATGTCGAAATCTTAACAAACTCGTGGAGCCCAATTCATTAATTGTCGGGAGAATAACATATAGTTTACGTTCTTTATCATCAATAAATTCAATGTAGAAAATGATGAAATTATAATATAATTGATATATGAGTTCTTTTCATATGTTTTTATAATTAATATTCTTGTACAAATTTCTACTTAGTAGCCTCTTCTCTATGTTTAAGTGTGTGTTATGATTATATTTTCATAATACATTGTCATTTTTAAAATATATTTTGGATTCGTTTACAAAACACCTTAACTTTTTCATTTTCATTTTACATTACATTCTCAAAATGCATTATACTTTTTAATCTATAACGCAAAATGATCATTCCCACGCATTTTGAATTGTTAAATGCATTATAATAATTTTTTGACCAAACTACCATCCTTCAATATAAAGCATGTTTTTACCAATATTTGCATATCAGATGGTATACCGGTAAGTCAAATTTCAGATAGTAACGATATTTTTTTAAACCACCCGATAGCGGGTATTAGGATCGATTTCTGGATTTTTTTGGATCCGATCCTAATAACTAATTAAATATTTTAAAAAAACAAATTAAATAAAATTTGGTACCAATCGTACCGTTCATACAGATCCAGTACGGAATTAAATAAATATTCTTTTCTATAATTAGAAGGGTAAAATAATAATTTAGTATTTATAATGTATTCTCATAAACATTTTATACATAACATAATTCTTAATTGATTATTTATTATTTACCATACAAACACTTAAAACATATTACATTCTATAAATAAATTTTAGTTTTTAGGCACATGGTAGTAGTTGTTATGATATAATATAATATTCATGCAAATAAAGCCTTTTAATTATAATGAAACTTAATCTACACATAGCAAAATTTAATCTCTGTGGACTTTGGGCTCAGCAAATTACGAGCCCAAAGTTAGGGATCTAGAAGAACGAAGGATTCAGTTGCTCAAATTACTTCGAATAAAATATATAAATTTAATGTTAACCGATTTTTATTCTTTTTTGTCAAGTTTGCAGCATTAACTATAATTGGACAATTGCATCGTCAGTTTGTATTAGTATTCGAAACTTGATGGGACCCACAGATTAATATTTTAATATTGGGCTTGCCGAGAATTGGCCCATTTGTTTGTAATAGAACTAGAAGTGATTATTGTGAGAAAGAAAATTCAATTGTGAATGGGCGGTGCAGTATGAGGCTGGGCGTAATCCAAATCCACAAGACTTTTCTCTGCTGCTGTTGCTGCTTCCTGTTGTCTTCTTCTACCCTGAAATTACTAATTCAATTGTTACATTGCCTTCTCATAACCCTTCCCAGCATAGTACGTACCAAGGTTAGTGTCTCCATGCCTTCTGATAACCAAGAAACAGAAGTTAGGGTTTCCAGATTCTCCTGCAGCTGAGAAAGATGACGAAAGTATAAAACATTTACGAATAAGAGCAGGCTACCGGTGAATATACGAACCTCAGCGGCGGTGGGGGGGTGAGAACATGCATGCAAGAAGAAGAAGAAGAAGAAGAAGCATGTCATTATTATGAAGATGATGGAGATTTTGAGACTCATGGTAGCTTGATTCTTTCTCAAAATCACAATAGCCAGTATGGCAATTAGCATTAGCTTATAGCTATAAATAAATGATTAATTGTCTTACTCATATTATACGATATCACACAAATCAAATCCCATGAAATTAGATTACCAAAACTTATGTTTTTGTTATCATGGTGGGACAGTTTCTTTAGATGTATTTAGAATTTGTAGATATCATAAACATGGTAACTGTAGTCTCAGAGCATGAGAGGGGACAGTTTTAATTCTTGCATGGAGGGCCTGAATACTCCTGGTTCCCTATAACATACATTATGTTGATTGATAGATCATCAAATGCGCGTTATGTTAAGTTGTTAGGTATATGTACATGACAATGCATTGAAAAACAAGATTGTCGGAGAACACATGCATGTGGTTTTGTCTTAATGTTTTCTTCTTTGTTTGTTTGTAATAGTAGTGAGTTAAACGTAGTCTAAATTCTATAACATTACAGAAAACGACAAGTTGAACAGCAAACATGCCTTGGGAGCTAATGTTTTGTGCTGTGAAAATACAGATGAAGGAATCAGCTAGTTTCTTTTGTATCAACCGAGGTCGAAGAAGAAGAAGTTCCCTGCTCGATACACTACAAGTACAAGAGTAAACTGAGAAGAGCATTTGAATTTGAATTTGCATTTCAATCAACTGAGATGCAGATAGGAGACATTTACCTGAAGAAGATAACTGTGAAGCCAGTCTAAAGTTTGTGGGAACGTTGTCGCCGATATATTGACGACCATGCAGCCCTGTGCAGATATACTAAACTAAGACAAGAATGTAATGAAACATATAATCTTCATTGTTGGATCTTCTTACCTGGGACTTGAATGAGCAGAGATAGTCTTGTATTATTTTCAAGTTGCTTACTAACTTATCTTTGTCCTGAATCCATTATTGCATTCAGTTTTAGCAGTTCATACAAATTTAAGAAGCTCGAGGGAATAACCTGAACGGGGTACTTTTCGCTGCTACGTGTAGATAACCACTCCTCTAGCAAAGCCTGTCAAAATTTATTTGAGAAACACCACAGATAACAAAATCAGTAGAAAATTTGTACCTTGTGATCAAAATCAGCCATCTTCAGGATTATAGGAATAATTATTGGTTCAGGACCAGACTTATTTTTTTTTATTGTAGGTGTTTTAACAGCAACAGCATCTGTAATAAAATTCATTATGGCAAATTAATCTAGGAAAAAGGAAAAAGAACATTCATTCACCTTTGCAGTTAAGAGTTGGAGGAGCACCAGTTTCCGTAGACTGTGGAGTAGCAGAAAACACGACAACAGACGATTTAGTTTCACTTGACACTTCAGCCGGGACACACGAAGTCTCGTTTTCATGAATGGCAAATGAAACAGAAAGCTTGGTGTCCTCTGAGCTTTCAATTTCATTTTTTTTCATTAATTTCTTCTCTTCATCTTTTTCTGGTGCACAATTAGATGATTTGTTTTCCTCGTCCATTCTATATATACTAGGATCCAAATGCATGCCCTATAAACATGTAAAACAAATCCAAATTACAACACATAAACATGTAAAAAAGAACTGAGTCTTTTCATGTAATACATGTGTGCAACATTGATCGACTGATGATCACGAAATATGCACCGGTGAATAAACAAAATTACCTCAATAATAATAGGCTTCCCATCTTTCATTGCTTTCTTTAAATCTCCAGCCAAGCCTTTTTGGATTACATTAATTTTAATAATCAGACTTCTTGAAACACTGCAAAATGCACAGAAAAAGACGTTGTACATACCTTTGCGAACAATCCGACATTCCCTGCAAAATTCTGTTATTAACTCCTCGGAGGAGCTGAACTCTCGTGCCCAGACAGGTGAAGATGTTAGCGGAGCACTGTAAATTTTGTGAGGAATATCCCCGAATGTTAAAATACCGGGAACATGCTAAATATCTCAACTCATGTAAGTTCAGACAGTGAAGTCGTAGACATTAAATTAATCTTGTTGTGAAATCAATGATATATTTGGCAGCTTCAAGAAACGTTTAGATGTTTAAGAGCAAAAGTGAAAAGGCAACAAATAATTTAGATGGATACGAAATCAAAAACATAAATGCATTTTTTAGGAAAAAGAGATGCATACTCTGTGGAAGTGCGGAGCAATTCGTACACCATATCAGTCTAAATCATCATGTAAATAATGTATATTAGAATGAGAGATAAATCGAAGAATTTGAAAGGGAAATTGTACAAGGTGTACATGCCTGTAAAACATTAGGAAGGTTGAGTCTTTGGGCAAGTTGAGTAGCAATCGTAGACTTTCCCACACATGCAGTACCGCAAACAAGAATAACCAATGGTACTCGTTGGTGGTGAAATCTGAAAGACGATAAAAAACGATGAACATCGACGGATACACATAGTTACTTAAACAAGATGGACGAGCATTCTTCATGAGATAAACATCGAATATGAGAAATGCAGCTAACCTTGTCATCATTTTATATCTGCTTATATACTCTTCGCCGTAACCACGTCTCTCCATGAGCTGCACAACAGCAACAAACGATTATTGAGTAGTCAAGTTTCCTCATTGTCGAAACAATTTTCTTTATATATTACTAATAGATGATAAAAAGAAGATGTTATTCATATCTGATCATACCTTGAACAAATTGGCTTCAAGGTCAGATTGAGAGCTGCAAACTGGTAATTTAAGCATGCATTTATGAACCCAAGAATACAACTTTCATGATAAGAATCAATAAAGCACATACACATCAAGAAGGCTGTTGTCAATAAGAAGCTTTTTAAGTTCAAGAGCAATCTTAATAGCCACATGATTCGGAATCTGCAAATAACATAAAAAATGAATATTAAAGTGCATCTTTTGGGGAAGCCAAGGGAAGAAGAAAGGTTAAACCTTGGTGACAGTGAGCATTCTACTGAGCAAAAATCGAGAAAGAACGTAATAGTGATCAGCATTATCACCCAACCATACCTTCACCTGAAATTAACAGAAACAAAAAATACAACAAAGATAGACATTGACATACAATTTAAAGAAGGAGGGGCGATGTAAACCTTGACAAAATCGTATTTTGAAGAGGCGTTACGAGTGGAGAAGGGAAGGGAAATTCCTCTTCCTTCTTCACCCCTTTGATTCTCCTCATTGCTCTCCATACCCACGACCCCTTTATCCTTTTTCATTCTTCTCCGGCCGGTCTCTATTCTTCCGGTGGGTGAGCACCCGCTAATTTAATTATTGGTTTTTTGTGACGAATCGGAATTGGAATCCGTTGCTTACAAAGGAGATGAAACGATGGATGAACCAAAACCAAGTAATGGGAATCTGTAAATAAATCTATTCTATTCTACATTTTTATTCCCATGATTTTATTTCTTTCCAAATATATTATCAATATATTTAAAAAATCTAATATAATGCAATTGCAAATTTGTGGTTTTTTTAAAAAAATTAGTAAGATTTTTGTAATGGTATTTTGTTTAAATTTAAACATTGAAATTAAGCAAGAAAATACAAAGCTGAGTCCAACGAGATGTAGCCATGTACTACAAAAAGAATCAAACTTGATCGGGTATGAGCACAACCGAGCCGGAGGTCTTCCTGTTCTCAAGATCAGCATGAGCCTGTGCAGCCTGAGACAAAGGGTAAGTATGATTTACACGAACACGAAGAACACCTGCTTCAACGTTATTGAAAACTTCAGAAGCAGTCTCCAGCAGCTCTTCTCGTGTAACAGTGTACTGCATCAACGAAGGTCTCGTTAAGAACAGTGACTTTGGAGCAAGCGCTGACAACGGTACAGAATCCGGTGTCCCTGAAGATTGTCCGAAGCTCACCATGTATCCCCTCATCTTCAAACACGCCAATGATCCCTAAAAACAACTAGCCTTAGGTGGTGTTTGTTGTAAGGAGAAGATGTGGGTTACCTCAAAAGTCTCCTTGCCGACCGAATCATACACAACTTCGACACCTTTACCGGATGTGATTTCATTGACACGAGCAACGAAATCTTCATCTTTGTAGAGTATAACATGGTGACACCCATCTTCTTTGGCTTGATCTGCTTTTTCTGGTGTTGAAACAGTTCCAATAACCACAGCACCTAAGGAATTAGCCCATTGACATAACAGAGAACCTACGCCACCTGCTGCTGCGTGAATAAGCACTGTGTGTCCTGGTTCAACCTTGAAGCAGCGGCGAATAAGAAACTGGGCTGTCATTCCTTTGAGAATGACTGATGCTGCAACAATGGGATCAATGGAAGGAGGAACAGGAACAACTTTGTTGGCTGGAAGAATTTGCACCTCAGAATAGGAACCCATTGGAAGACCAGCATAAGCAACAATATCTCCAACTTTTGTTTCAGTGAGTCCTGAACCGACACTAATCACTTCACCCACAGCTTCCATCCCTGTAATCGACGAGAACATATTGCAAATCAAATTATACAAATTGCAGACTGTAACATGAATATAAGTGTTCAAGAAACCTGACCTGGAGTGAATGGTAGTGATGAAGCCTTGTAAACGCCTTTCCTGAAATAAACATCAATAAAGTTCAAGCCAATTGCTTTGTTCTTAACTTTGATTTCTCCATCCTTAGGCTCTCCTACCTCAACATCCTCATACTTCAGGACCTGTAACAATATCAATCCAACGAGATATGAATAAGCGATGAGATTCATACGCGATCAACATTCATTACACGAAGTAACCCAGCGCCATCATTAGATCAAGAAAAAGAGACATTCTATCCCAATTCACGAACCCTCGATTAAAATACCCAATTCAATTTGGTAATTGAATGACAATGTAAACCTATTTAGAACGAATACCCAGTAAAATTGAATCATTGCCCAGTCTAAAAAACACAGATCTTACTTCTGGACCTCCAAGTTGATGAACCCTTATAGCTTTAACCATATTCGAGCTAGAACAGACAGCCCTTGTCGCAAATGTTTTTCGAATTTGAAAACCAATCCCTTCAGCAAAACCCTTTTTCCGTTGACAGAGTGACGAGGATATACGTCCGGTGATTAGAGAATTCAGATTGACCGTGAATTTCAGTAAAACCATACCGTGGACATAAGTTACCGGCATTAAATAAAAATGATTTCTTTGTTTATGCCGTAGTCAGATCAATCATCAACTCTCCATCTCTCCGTAAAATATACAAAATGTATGTGTTTCTGTTCTGTTAATTAATTTTACATTCCCCCACAGTGTATCAATATACTTCCATTACATTCCGTTCTCAGGCTTTCTATGGAAAGTAGAAGGCTTCGTATCTTCAGCGATGCAAATTTCCATCAACCTGTCTGTGAGGCCGAGCAGATCAGCAGAACATAAAACAGTTGCTTTTCAAAGGCCAATGCAGGTGTAGTGGGAACAAATGGGCATAGTTAGTTGGGCTTTTAAAATACTCGGCCCATCTTTATTGAGCCCATATATTTCTTATATATTGAAGTTTAAAATGAGATGCATTTGGCCGGGCATTTAAACCCTTTTTGTGCTGTTTTGTTGGCGAAGAATTGAAGGAATCAAGAAGAATGGCGGATGGAGACGACATTGGCGAGTTCTACTTGCGGTACTATGTAGGCCACAAGGGTAAATTCGGGCACGAGTTTCTGGAGTTCGAGTTTCGTCCCGATGGGAAGCTTCGCTACGCGAACAACTCCAACTACAAGAACGATACCATGATTCGGAAGGAGGTCTTTCTAACTCCCGCTGTTCTCAGGGAGTGCCGCCACATCGTCGCAAATTCTGAGGTCCTTGCTAATTATTTCCTTCTGATATCGTCATTATGGGGATAATTGTGTTTGGTATTTCTTTGTAAACAAAATTCTCTTGCAGATAATGAAGGAAGACGATAGCAATTGGCCGGAGCCGGACCGTGTAGGGAGGCAAGAACTCGAGATTGTAATGGGGAATGAGCATATCTCATTCACAACATCTAAGATTGGGTCTCTTATGGATGTTCAGACCAGTAAAGATCCAGAGGGCTTGCGTATTTTCTATTACCTCGTTCAGGTCCGTTTGAGTTTTTTCTCCCCATAACAAGAAGAACATTGTATTTATGAAAATATCATATGATATTTTTCCTAACAATGTATGAGCTATCTAGCCTAACAACAGAGGGATTGTTGTTGCTCTCTTAGATATGAGAAATGTATTTCAGGTTCTTGTTTCTCCACATGAATATGGATTTATAATGATGCTCGTTTGTGTTGTTGTAGGATCTCAAGTGTTTTGTCTTCTCATTGATCACACTGCATTTTAAGATCAAGCCCATATAACAATCGGCTATTATTTGTTCAGAGTGAGACCAATTGTTATACTCTTCTACTATATGTAGGTATCATTTATATACTCTGTTTTGAGGCATGCGAATGTTGTTACTTCCCTTAAAATTGCTTCACTTTTGATATAATCATGTAAATGTAATGTAAAAAAGCATTAGGGGAAAGAAACACATGATTCATACAAGAAGAGAAAATCAAATGCAAGAAGTTTGGCTAGATTTGAAAACAATAGAGGATCAAAATGTCTTCAAGCCAGGGAAGATCGGATCATATCAGATCAGAGCCCAGGTATTGATTCCAGATCGTATGTTTCAGATGATGAGGGATTATTGTCTTGATTGATCTGAGCCTGAGGTTTTTTCATGGCATCTAGAGTTTGAAGATATGCATACGAAGCATTTCGAGTAGCAGATGGAGTCGGACTGCTTATTCTGCTAGACAGAAAACGACGTATCATACCCCGAAGCAATGGGGCCATAGTATACGGTTCGTGTTCGAGATAGTACATGATTCCACCCATACATGCACAGAACAAAGCCACCTAAAGTTGTATGTAGGTAGATGTATATCAAGAGGTAAAGAATCGATTGATTGAAAGAATGGAGATGATATGATACCTCGGCATTCTTTATATCGGGGAATAAACGCCGGTTCACTAAGATATGCCACAAAGAATCTCCTGCTCTTGGAAGAACATATAAAGCAAGTTCTCCTCGTTTAGCTTTCTTCTCTAATAATACTGAGAGTCCAGCTATTGCTCCTGAAAGCCAGTATAGAAGCTTGTGGTCCTTCACAGCTACTTTCCTATGTAAACATATGATCCCCTTTGATCCAGGGAAAAGTTGAATCAGTGGCCAAATGATTTGTTTGCATATCAAGAAGAAAGTGTACCTGAAAGAGACCAACAAAAGAGGATAGAAAGGCTGTTGATCGAACTGCGTCTGTAACAGCATTCAAGCAGATCCTAACAGGAGCATCCATGAACTAGAAAAAAAATGAATGATGGTTAAAACTTTCATTTTCATCATTTTCCCAATTACTCTTTTGTCATTCTTAAACACATTTCACTTACCTTTTGCAGGCGCAAGACAACAAATGGAACAAAGGTCAGTGAAAAGTAAAAAGGAAAAGTTTTCCTGAAGGTAGTAGAAAATGCATTTGCATTGTGAACCAAGCATGAATTTGTGGTGGGATGAATGATTGAACAAGGAATAATATCCTCCAGCTTCACAGTACTAGACAAGTATGCAGCAGAATCAACTGGAGAACCACGGCAACAATCCCTTACAGCATTGTACACAACAGCAGAAACAGGACCAGTTTTCTGGATAAAGTCATGGTATGATTTTGGTAAACTCTCTGGACGCATTATAAAGGCATACATAACCTGTGAAGTTCTAATAATTAGACAACCAGCTAAAAGTTTGCATTTACTATTCCAGGAGACTGAAGGTTAAGGAGAGAATGAATTACCTGAGCACAAGCTAATGAAAAGAGTAAAGTATCTCCATGACTCCAGTGGCTTCCCCAAAGGTGGAATTTATTTTTGGATTTAGCAGAGTTATATGCACACTGATTAAGCAATGAAAAATATGTGAGATAGATGGGAAAAATGACTATTATGCAGGTGAAGTGCAAGAAAACAACACCTGAGCAACCCTGGCGAGAAGATATAAGGCCAGTGTGCGCCTACGGTTAGAATCATCCAATGCTAAGATGGATAAACCTGAAACTGCACCTGCTACAATTCTGTTCTTTACAAGGTTATATATAGTGCACAGGTGAAATATTTAGAATAAGATCTCTTTCAGAATACACATATGATCAAAACTAAATCTAGCTGGTTTTTAACTCACACATTTACAGGGGTTTCCTTCTTTCTCAACTTTCTTAGCATACATCTCAGAGCATGGTAGGAGCCTGTGAAGCCACCAAAAAGTAAGCCAATTCGGCAAGCTTCCTCCCTCACTATAAGGTCTTTCTCTGATACAAGTTTCTGTATTCAATTGATTGTTTAAAGATAGTCAAAACCAAAGGGATGAAAAAACTTGATAATACAATTCTACACCATCTTCCTCCGGTATTAATAGTACCTGCCATGACCAGAACACTGGCATCAGTAAATTATTTCTAGCATAGAGTGATGATTATACAGATGCAATCCAGGATTCTGGATATGATCTTTAACGATGTAGCGAAGAATTTAAGCATCAGCCCAATGATGATTCTACGAGGGTAAAATCTGAAAAAAAGAAGAAAATATGCATATATCCTAATCCGGGTCATGATCGGCCTCTCACCTGGAGATCAAGAATCGAAGAGTAGGATTTGAGACGAGCGAGCTTAAATGCCCGGAGAAGAATTCCGATTCCGACGCGAATACCATATGAAAGTAGAAAGCTCTGGCACAGGTTCCCCAAAGCATTGGCAACGCACGATTCGTCAGCATGATCGCAAGGGGGGTAGTGAATATCTTCTGATTGACCCCTCTGACGTCGCTGAAGCTCCTCCATGGCCTCCTTCAGTCGCTTCTCCGCCTCCCACAGACGAATCTCCGCTTTAGAATCCGCGTCGGATGGCGGCGGAGAGTTGCCCATACTCTGTTAATTGTTAACGGATAGAAACGGCGGACTAAGACCTTCGTTCTGAGTGTAAACAGAAAGAGAACGGACATATATCTTTTGTAATAAAAGGAATTCAGATAACACTGAAAACCAAAACCACGTCGTTTCATAGTTAGTCTCTTTATCCCACATCGGATACAGAAACGAGTTACAAAGAGATTCTGCCTATAAATTAAGAAGGCAGGCCACTGGATTACATACTTACCTGGACGGGGTCAATGGGCGATCATCAAGATCCATGGCCTAAGTTGGCGACTTCCATTGCACTTAGGAGGGGCGCCCGCTTAAGGTCGGCCTAATAGGTCGAGCCTACGTCATAATTTGTGGTCGAGGGGGCCTGCGTACGCGCGGCCCCTGCCAAATCTAGTTCATACTAATGCTAGTGGTATTGTTATGTTACATGGTTATGTAAATTTATAGTTTTTGAATACTATAATTTAAATTTTTTATTATTCCCAAACCTATTCTACTACGTAATTTTTTATTCATCTAATCCAATGAACAAAAATTAGCCTTTTCCATCAAAGCTTGGGTGGCGGCAGAAGCCACTTAGAACCTCCGATGAACCCAAGGCTAATGTACGGCGTCGCTTCCGCGTCACCCAACTTCTTAACGCAAGGAACCCTCTTTTCGATGGCAGCTCCCACACCTTGGTTCCGATACTCTCCGAAGACGACAGTGCTTCAAAACAATTGTTTCAATGAATTAATTAGTGTTTTTGCCCATGGCGTGGATTACGTACCTCTCTGCTTTCTTATCGTTAATTAGAGTCCATCCTGATGGGTTCACGACGTCACTCATTTCCGTGAAAGCATAGACAGCGCGTGCATAAGGGTACCATGGTCGACCGAGGTACGCCGTTTGTCCAGTCCCCGTTATACTGCAATGTACGAAGATATAGCCGTCGGGATCCGACGCCGTTTTTCTCGCCTGAGCTGTAATAAACGCCATTTGTTCACCGGGAATCACGTGTAACTCTGTGTTCTATTCTACCACAAACACATTTTAAATACTAAATTATGAACTCTTCATTTAGTAAACTTACCAAGTAAAGAGATTGCCCGCTACCACAGATAAAATCAACGGTTCCTTCAATGTAACAATCTTTGAACAAATGCCGGCCACTATCATCGCAAATTGTATCTTGGAACCCGTAGAATTTACAGTTGTAGAACGCAGCACTGTCTCCTCCTATCCTCAGTGCCGCTGCCTGTGCTCCTTTCGTTATTCCATCTGGCCTTGGCGCCGAGTTCTTGCACCAACTCAATCATTCAAAATTTGTCAAGAAAACAGAGAAAACCCTAGTACTAACCACAATTTTGAGATTAGCTGCGGTGAAATGCGCAGACTCCACGATCAACGTCGCGCTTTCAACCGTCGTATACTTTGCGGCGGTGCCATCGAACACCAACGTAGGCATGTCTTTAGGGTTCCCATGTTAGAATATTTATTCTAACTATGTGGACTAAATATTATGTGTTGTCTTCTTAAATATACTATTATGCATGTGGACGCACATGTAAGTAACAGATCACGGTTATTATTATCAACAGGTACGCTCATTAGAGCATCCAAAATTGTCTTAAATTTCCCACTTCCATCTTTTCTTACAGTTATCACCGTAGGCTTACTCTCGGCCTCAGAAGTAGCTGCCTCCAGCATTTCTGTCCTGCCAACGTTACGATTGAACCATGTTTCTAACTGTGACTTATCTGCCGGAATTAACTCGTCTTCTGAACGAGCAACGATGAAGAAAAGAAACAGTGCGGCGAGTAGCAATATTCCTTGAGCCATTTTTTGTTTCAGATGAAAAATTATTGATAACAAGAACATGTATTTTATATGGAAATCTAGTGGTGTTGCAATGTGATAAAAATAGAAAATCTAGTATTTGCAACACCACAGATATCATTACCATGCACTCAATCTTCGCTCACCCTTTACTTATTTTTCGGGATATTGCATAAAATTGGGTGGATTTCAATTTAGTTATGAATATAAATTAAAATAATCAAATCATTGAGATTAATTTAATTCTAGTATAGGAATAATATACATTCATCCCCTAAAATCAAATCAAGGAAGTAGCAATATTCCATGGATATTATATATACCCTAATTTCCAATCACTTATTTATTCATAGTTTGATAATTACAAATGAACGTTTTGATTATTATAATAACAATATTATTTTTGTTGGGATAAAAAATAATATAAAAAATGGTTTTTTAATTGATTTGTTTGAAATTTGATATAATATGATGTTATGCTTTGAAAAATGATGGATAATAAAAAAAATTAAATAAAACTTTAGTTTTTTAATTAACAATGTTTTAAGTTTTAACGCTAGCTAAAAAATAAGAAATCATACAAGAAAATATAGGTTTTATGATACAATGGGGAAAGTGAGAATAAATGTATAATTGAAGGGCTAATCTGCAAAATATTCTATAGTTTATTTTATTTATTTCAGCAAGGTTTTTTTCTAGCTTATCCTCGCCACACGCCGAGCCAGTTGATTTGATTTTGCGGCGGAAAATTTGTAATGGCTACTTCACTTGCAGCACCCGTTTCCGGCCAATCGATNGCCTATATGGCCACTAAAGCCCATTTGGAAGAAAGATCCATTTACAAAGTAGGCCATTTAGTCTGTTATTAGGATGCCCCAAGAGGCAAGATCCGGAGTTCTTTTTCATCATCTTCTTTGAACCGCCCCTAACAAATCCGTCATGCAGCGTGCGTTATCAAAATGATGCGACGGGGTTCTAGATTCCTTATTGGCCGAGCTTCGGCGGATTTGATGACGTGGAGTCGCCATTTTTCTACCGATTTGCTGGCGGCGACGACTGGGGATTCCAAGTTCATCGACGAATGGAAGAAGGTGATCCCGAACTTGGTTCCACCAAAAACGCCTTCCAATTACATGGCTCCTCGCCCACCAACCCCATCAACCATCCCGTCGAAGCTTACTGTCAATTTAGTTCTTCCTTATAACTCCATCCTTTCTGGGAAACAGGTATTCACTAATTTTAATTTTTGTTTATGCAATTGAGATGCTTCAAACTGTGTTACAAGGGGGAAATCCATTGAATATTTTTTGTAATTATTGCTTCCAATTGCTTGAACATGTTGTTTTTTTGTGTTTTTGGTGGGGAATGAGATTTTGTTCATCAATTTAGAAAGTAACATTCTGCGAGCAGGGTAATTTATGCTTTCAATTCAGATCCTATGGTACCTTATTTTTCCATTGCCAGGCCTATTCTTTTGTTTATATCTGGTTTCTGCTTAAACGTGTTTTTTTGTGTGAGTGATCGATCTGTAATGATATATCTCTGTCCCATTTTATATTTGAGGTTGATATGGTGATAGTCCCAGCAACAACAGGCCAGATGGGTGTATTACCTGGTCATGTAGCCACAATTGCGGAGCTGAAACCAGGAAGGTAACGATGTTGGCAAGTATTTTGTGAGTGGAGGGTTTGCATTCGTGCATGCAAACTCTGTTGCAGATATTATTGCTGTTGAGGCAACTCCATTGGATCAAAATTTGGTTCAGAAGGGTCTGGCTGAGTTCCAGGAAAAGCTTAACACAGCATCAACTGATGTGGATAAAGCAGAAGCACAAATTGGTGTGGATGTACACAGTGCTCTCAATTCTGCCTTTACTGCTTAAAGGGTGACCAAATTCTTCATCTCTCTGCTTCAATTACTTTTTCTCTGACTAGAGGATTTCTTGAATAAACATTCACTAACTCAAATGTTGATGCTCATTGTTAACCTTTGATAACATTAAGGAATTCACTGTACTGTCGAACATATAACACATCTTCTTTCATAAACTATAATGAGACAAACTTTTCTTCTGTCATATTTGAAGCATACTTACAAATTTTGACAAACTTTTGTCGTAATTTCAGGTTTTTGGGTAAATTTCGATTGAGATCAAAACACTTGGAAATAACTTGTTATGTGTACAAAGTAGATGAAAACTGTGAGATGAAGATCTACCTGTTTTTTTCATTCTGGTATGGTCTGGTTATGGTTGTGTGTAAAAGTATAGCAGGTTCAAGAGATTTGAGACAAAAATCCGAGTGTTGCAAATACAGACTAGAATATCTCCTACTAGATTAAGGTGAAATGCAAATTAGTTGACAAGGGGTTTCGCACAAATTGTATACTAGACGAGTCCCATTAAATGGCATACCAGGATGTCAGTCAATACTACACAATCATGCTTCCCCTTGAAAAAACTCTCCAAATGAGAAGCAGCAAATGAGAGCGGATGGAGAAATATGAGCCTTGCCCTGCCTTGCACAACTCTTATCTGGTTATCCTATTTGCTGCTTTTAAATGCGGAAAGTGAGAAGAATGATCTTGCTGTTGAAAGACAGATAGAAATGGGATTGAAATAATTCCATCATCGTGTAGAAAATAAACACCAACAGCGAAGGCCTACTAACCTTTGGAACCAGAAACATTGCTCTCCCCGTGCTGCCTGAATTTGCTCTTGCTAGCTTGAGCTGAAATAAGAGTTTATTCATGTATCAAAATATACGATACAAGGAACCAGACCAGGAGATGTTAACATTTCTTGCAAATATTCCCATAATTTCAGAGAAAAAGAAAAGTACCAGACTTCTCATCACCGGTGGCACTTTTATGATGCCGACTATTTTGGAGGTGCTGCTTTCCTTTCTTCATTAGCTTTTCATTATTTCTCATGTTCACAGACCTTGAATCTTCAGTATCATCCTCTCCTTCAGAAAATACTGATGGAGGACTAGACCAACCCAGTGAGTTTGAATCTGTTTTACTCTTCCGAGCAAATTTTAATAGCCTCTTGAATCCTTTTGGCGCATCCTTTAGGGAGACCACCAGTGGCTGAGGGTTCTCTGCATTTCCCCAGTCAGCTACATCATGTTCGTTTGTCTCCTCAAGAAGCATTTGTGAAAGGGAATGGCGAACTCGAGGACTCAGAACACTGCCTCGAGCTGGTGAACCCGCAATTTTCGAAACATAGTCAACAGAGGTATGGCAATGATTTTCAGGCTCTTCTATTTCAACCCAAGCTGTGGGGGAGATTGTGGGTTCTTCTTCATTTTCTTTCTCCAGCTCCATCTCAGTCACTCTGCTGTGCATGATATCACATTCAGGTTCAAATGGACCACAACCCTCGGTTTCAATTTTCTGAGGACTTCTTTCAGCAATAACTGATTCCTTAATCGAATCACCATCAAACTCCGCATTTGGAGCCTCTTCCTTCTGAATCACAAGCTCAGAAGAGCTAGTTAAAGGTATACTTTCATCCACCAAAACCATATCTTCAGATTTCCTTGATGGTTCCTGTGAATCAGAAGATGATTCTTTGTTTATAGCAGAATTAACAATTGAGGTGGTCCCAGAACCTTTACGGAGAAATGGCTTTGATTCAAGAGGCACAACACTGCTTTTCTTGGTAACCTTGCTATACAAGCTAGGCTTGGCACTTGACGCAGGTTTCTGGGAGGAGACTTGAGGCTTGTTTTCACCCAGTTTTCCAGGTTTTGATACAGACTGCTGCTTCTTTATAGTTGCATTCCGGGAACTTTTCTTGTGACCACTCTGATTTGCCTTTACAGATTTAGCTTGCACAGGAGATACATCCACTTTTGGACTAGAATGAGTGACTGATGATGTTGTCTCTGATCTTCTATGGCTTGGCATTTTACCTGTGGAGGATGCCACACCGGGAGTTTTAGAAGGTGATACACCTGTCAACCTAGGTGATGGCAGTGAAGGCCATGAATTACGCATTGCAGGCAAAGCTGAGGCTTTTGGAGCTGCCTTCTTCACAATACCAGCTTGCGTGCTTACAGTTTTGTTGACTGGTTCCTGTATGTTTTTTTGTTGTCCCTGAAGCTTTTTCGCATTAGCCTTTTTACCAGCATCACTTGTAACTGCTGATGCCACTTGCGATTTTTTTGTTTCGCGAACCTTCTGCACTGCTTTCAATGGCTTCTTTTTATCTGTGATATTTCTAGTGGCTGATCCTGGGACTTTCTCATCCTTCTTCTCTTTGCAAGGATCATAAGAGTCATCTCTCTGCTCAGTACACAAGTCCACTCTCTTGGGATTCGAAGGCACAGTTCGTTGTCTCACAGGCTTACTTTCCATCATCTTCATCAACAGCTCATTAAGTTCTGCTTCCTTTTGTTGGCTCCACTCAGAAGATGCAACTAATTTATCACTGACGCCAGGAGATTCAGTGAGGCAACTTTCTACTTGAATGCCATCAGAAACACATGCTCCTTCGTTGGAAACCAACTTCACATCTGAACCACAGCCAATAGATGTGTTCTCCGAAGCAACTGGTATACCTTTATTTTCAGGTTTCAAATTGCCTCTTTCTTCAGAAGCTCCATTGATCTGATTATCTTTCATAATAGAATCATCAAGAGCATCTTGGATTGGAGATGCATCTTCAACTACTCCACTACTCCATCTTCTCAGCACAGATTTATTAGGACCAGAAACAACTCCTGATGACTTTCCATTACGAAAATCTGCAATTTGATCCCTTTGTTTACTTTCAAACAGATGTATAGCATCTTGCACACTCATTCTCTTCACATTATTTTCAGGCTTTTTAGATGCTCCCTCTGATTCTTCATCGCCACTATGTGAAGCCGCATCTTTGGCCATAAATGATTTATCTCTGGCAGGGAAATAATTCAGGCTTTTAATAGTTATTGAAGTAGACCTCCGAGATCCAGATCGTCCAATTTGTATCCTCCTCATAGGAGATGCCGACCTCCTAGGTGAAAAGGATCTTGCAATAGACCGACTTCTTTCCACAGATGGTTGTTCGTCCTCACTCGAGACAGAAGATTTCTCACCATCTGTAGAGTATTCCCTCTCAACCAGCGCAGCTTTTGCAGGTGAGGCATCATATTCTACTCGCTCTTGAGACATTGATGATTCAGTGAAAAGACCAGATTTTTTGTCTGACCCTAATTTTTCAGTCTCTGAGGATCTTTGGCTGCTCCAAGTTTCAGCATCCTCAGTCCCTTGTCTCAGTTCTATACACTTCAGTAACATATCACTGGAGTGAATACATGACAACTTATATTAATTTAAAACGCGATTTTTTTAATGATATCAGTAGAAAGAATCAAATAATGTCATGAACTTCCAGCTGAGTGAACCATACCTTAAATCTGCAGAACCGAAGTTCTCGGAGAACTTTTGTATACTAATCATATCACGAACACAGTTTCCGGTTCCAGAAGCTTGGTCAAAGGCAGCAATAAGTTCTCCTCTCAATGCAGAAAGCCTCAATTCCATGGCCCACAGCAGCCCATTCCTATTGTAATTCAAGAAAAGACACAGATCATGCTAATATGGAATATGATTCTCAATAGATAAATTTGCTGGCACACATACTTCGATGCATCTGATCCTTCAACCTAGAAAGGTATCAACATTTGTCAATGAAATTAGAACAATTCCAAAAATAAATTTGAAAACCAACAAAAAGAACACTCACATTTTGGGACAAGACCACCCCATCAGAGTAGCTATTCCCTGCCAGGATAAGAAATACTTGAACTACTAAAACGTAAATATGTTACGCTTGAAAAAGAATCATGCATGTTTTACCAGATTCCTCATTTTTTAATTGATAATCTGAACCCTATCAAAACAGGAATAAAAAAAAGTCAATTTGGATTTTTAGTTTTAATAACAGCAAAGAAAAATATGCTACACAGTTTTACCTTTTTATACAAAGAAAGATGAAAGTTTAGAGTTTCTTCAAGCTGGCAGATTTCATTTTTCAATGATTTGATCGCATCCAAAGTACCAGGTGAACCAATTATCTGAAGAAACCTGATTATTTGATATATTAAAAAATCAACGACTATCCATATCCATGAATATAGAATGGTGAAATCAATGACAGTGACACACCTTATCAATGTGGATTTCGTAAACCATTTGATGTTCTGTATCGCTTTGGGTGAGCTTAACATAAACTTGGAGTTGAATCCTTTTGATTGCAATGACTTGGCTTCAGCTGAATGACTTAATAGATGCTCCAAAAGACCAGATATCACATTCTCTTTCTTGCCATCACAGTAGATCCACGCCTCATACCTTTCCAAAGATTGAAACAGAAATAAGTATCAACTAAAAAGTGCCAGTAAGTACGTCTAACCTATGAAATCATTTCAGCCATTGTATAAAAATTTCAATTAGAAAAATTAGTACGTTTTACCTCAATAAACTATAAACAAGAAATTCAATACTCTAAGATTCTGTAAACATAAAACAATTGCTTATTTGAGTGACCTAGAACGCGGAAAAGTGTCCTAGAGATATTTCTTGAAGAAATGTAACCTGTTCAAGCTTGGAAAAATTCGGAACTCAATGTAATCTAGTAAGGCATCGTCATCAATCACTGCCTCCATCTTCAACTAATTAATTCCGAAGGTCAGACATCAGCCAGGGAGAAATCTGAAAATAGTTTTGCTTTCAGACAACAACAACTGACCTCCAATCCAAACACATGATGTTGAGAGTGGTTATTTTCACTTACAACAGAGTACGACGTTAACCTGGAAATTTAAGCTTTTAACATCCTAAACACCAACTTCCCTCAACACTCAACAGATAAACCTAAAATACAGAAGCGTCAAATTCACTAGATCCCACGAAACAACAAAGCAACGTAAGAAGTAATCCCTATGTACACTGCAATCATAAATGCCTACAAAAATGCAATATGAAAAGAATATTATCATGTATCCGTCTATTGCTCAAAAAACGAAGAAGAAGAACAGGAAGACGAAAAGAATACCAATCGTCGGTAGAGTGAATGGAAGCAATAAAGAATACCGAAAGTTAAAAGCAGTAGCCATTATTAAACCAAAAAAGGCAGAAACGGAATTAGCGAAGCTGAAAACAGCTCCCGCAAAACAGATCTAGACTGATACAAAAACAGAGCCCTTACCTCGTCACCGACAGACATAAACAAGCAAATACACAGCAGCAAGGGAGCTCAAATTCTGCTCTACATTGATGAAAAAAACCATAAATATATCGATTAGAAATTAAGAGTGCGTGACAGAGAGGCGTTACAGAGGTAAAGCAGAGGCAAGCCTGGATTTCGAGAGAGGAGAGAGAGTTTGTGGAGAAGCTCCTCTCACGCTTTTCAAAATGGAGAAAATAACCAGGCCCATCGTACACGTTGCTTCTTAACAGAGCAACTGCAAACCTCCTACCAATAAGAAAAAAGAGGAAAAAGTCTAAACAGTAAAAAACGACGTCGTAACGAATTTGTTCCACTGCCTGTAACCCCACCCACCTTTGCGTTTACGGGTTAGTGAAACTGAAAAGTGTAAGTTACTTTATTCCCATAATCAGATTACCACATTTTAGGCACAAGAATTAAGGCTGATATTAAATGGCCCGAAACATGGCCTTCATACATTTGTTGGGCCGCTGTTAAGGTAGAAATACACTTTCTTGGGCATGTTAACCCATTTAGTGAATATGGCTTGGAATTTTAGCAATTCTCATACTAAGGTTATATTATGCATGGATTTTAAAGATTAAAATGCAGTTTAAAAATATGTTTTCATAATATGATTATATATAAAGAATGTATTGAATATTTTGTAATGAATAAATTGAATTGTAGAATAAGAATGTTGTTCAGTATAAAATAGTATGAATAATGTATTTCAAGTAATAAATTTTTTTATTACCATTAGAGTTATAAATAAGATTGTACCATATTTAATTAAATGTGAAATATTGCAAATAAAAGAAAATTACATGCAATAAAGAACACTTAAAGATTTATTATTACGATTAATTCCCCATAATGTTTTACATTATCCATTTTTACCTCCATAATAAATCATAATGATATTTTTTCGGTTCTTCATATCATTTACTAATTCGGTCAATTCTAAATTTATTATTATTATATGATTTATCCAAGTAAAACTCATCGTCGCTAGCATCTATATGACAAAAGAAATACTAAATGATTATAGTTGCACGTTAACGATGCTTGATAATAAACAACTTACAAAGATGTCGAATGTAGTTGTAAATGTGAGATTGTTAGATGATTAAAGGAAAAATATGATTTTGTGAAAAATATACTTGTAATTTAAATAACAATAATGCATTATAATTTCCCGATCTAACTTTCTACCTCATTCTGAATTTAATTAACAATTTTAAAATGCATTATGTTTATAATAACAATATAAATGATGTATTGTTCTATAAAAACTGTAGTAATATATTATAATATCAAAATATATTTTGAGAATAAAAACATAGCCTAAATTTAGCTTCAATTTTGACCAAATTTAAATTGCTTAAAAATTATATTTTAATAAGATAACGTTTTCAGATATTATAATAATTTTTTAAACAAAGACTAAAAATGAATTGTTTATTTTAATTTAATTGAAATTTTTAAAAGTGTTTCACTTTATTACTCTCCAATTAGGATTTACTTTTAAATATTATTCTATGACATTAGGATTTCATTATAAATATAAATTTACTTAATATATTACATATTTTTTATTATATTTGTGAGTTATTTTTTATGTTTACTAATATTTTTAAAAATTTCAACCTTTCATATATTATTATTTCAGATAACATTGTTATGTTATAATTTATCACTTTCTACATTTCGATGTTTTACGTTCTAAACAACTTTTTTAATAGTAATATGTTGGCTTCAAAGATAATTAGTAATTTTACCGTGCGGATACTACATTGCACATTTTTTCTTACGTAAAATAATACACTCCTTCTAAGTTTATTGGGTTTGTGTTCTTAACCCCAGTTTGACCACCGCACCGCCAAAATTTACGTTCTAAAAAACATAGACAAATATGCGGTGCGGTGAACTTAAAAAAAAAAACAGTGGATAGAAAGTTATGTTTAGCAGCAGGCTTTGAAACATGATTTTAAAATACCAAAATATCCTTCATTTTATATCAATTATCAGACACCAACCTCTTAACCTTACGACTGAGTTTCGAATTATGCCATTCTCAAGAAGTATTCTACATAAAAGAATAACCTAGATACAATGCTTGGTCCAAGAGAAGGCAATTCAACAGGTATATCCGTTCTTCTCGTGAATCAAATCTGTAGAACCATAAACTTACAAAGGTTTATTTCTCAATTTTTAATCCTGTAGCCAATTTGTGTTTCCAAAAATCATACTGTTATGATCCCTTTTTAGGGGGTACTAACAAACGAACTCGGTTTTGATTTGTTTTAGATGTGGAAGACGATCAAAAGCTGGAAATAAATAAATGCACAGCGATGTATAGTGGAAACCCCATGAATTGGGGTGAAAACCACTCGACTAAGAGCAGATTATGCTCTTAGCCTGTTCACTAATGAAATAACTCATAGTCAATGCAAGAGAGGCTAATGAAAATGACAAGGCAAAGAAAGCGGTAAGAATTCCGGCAGGGTAACAACATGTTCTTCCGCGTCCAAAGGGTCCTGCTATTTCCATCGTCTTGCCCTGTATTTATAGAGTTCCTAGTGTGTGTAAATCACGCTCCGTAACCACATCTGACATGTTTGTTAGAGGTTGTTATCGCGGGATGTAAAACGAGGTTGGGACCGAGGCGTGGCCTGCGTGATGGGCCCGAAGCGTGGTAAACGTGGGAAGGCCCGAAGCGTGGAAAACGTGAGTTGTAACCGTTCTGTAACCGCTCGGACCGAACTCAGGTGCCAGCTGGCAGAAAACGCTTTATTTCGTTAAGGTTAGCTTCGGTCCTCTAGTTGAACATCGGGTCGCTCTTCCTTAGAAGTGTAAGTGGGCTGTAGGAATTCATTTTCGCCATTTGAATTGGTCTAACCGTTACTGGGACTTACCCATCACAAGGTACCCGGTCTTAGAGTTCTCATCACATACTTTTCAAAAAATCATTTCTCCATTTTTCATCCCATGGCCCCCAAGGTTTGTTTCCATAAATCAAATTTTCCAGATATTTATTTCTCAAGTTTTCATCCGTGGCCCAAGTTTATTTCTAAAGTTTTTAGTTTTCATTGGTAACCCATGTTTTATTTCTCAAGTTTTTAGTTATAAGTTTTCATCCATAGCCCAAGGTTTATTTCTCAATTTCTAGTTGAAAACTTTTGTTGCAATATGATCAGTTTATCTCATGTCAAAATTTATGATATTACATTTTTCAGAAATTCGATTAATGTTTTGTTAGATGTGATTATAAATTTGTTTATGTAATTTACGATGTAGTTCTATTATCTTTGAATTCATACGAACTTTTGATTACTTTGACAATCATTTATTTTGTATCGTTTTTAACTCATTTAAATGTAAATTAATGTTTTTAAATTTCATTTTAAATGTGAAGTATAAATATGTATTTTTATGAATGTTATCTAGATAAATAAATTGATTAATTTGAGTATACTATATTTTTTAAATTAAGGATAAATATGTCATTTTATAAAAATCACATTCATTATACCACTATTTTTAAAATTATGATGTTAAAGTTGCTCTAATCTCACCACACTTTATTAATGTCATAACAAACCATCGGTCATATCAATTTGTTGAAATGCATTATTTAATTTTTAAGTAAAAAAGCGGCAGGCTAAACCTATTAAATAAAAACCTAGAGTTCTTAAAAATAATATTTATTTATTAATAAATCAAGTTGTACAAAACCAGTGTTTTGTAGAGGTATCCCACCAATATGTCAAATATTGGGGGGAAAATGATACTCTTACGGTAA
Source organism: Utricularia reniformis (assembly GCA_009725065.1). Classification (NCBI taxonomy): domain Eukaryota; kingdom Viridiplantae; phylum Streptophyta; class Magnoliopsida; order Lamiales; family Lentibulariaceae; genus Utricularia; species Utricularia reniformis. The sequence continues at coordinate 100,302 of RWGZ01001190.1, read as the reverse complement.
AAGCAACAATACTTTTCTGTCATTTTTTCTTTTGTTACTAATATATTTTCTTTCATTTTTCTAGCACTGATGGACTTCTTGATACGATTGATCAAAATTTTGGTAGCTCGATTTCTACAATTATAGAAATCGAGTTCCGATTTTTTTTATTTTCACTTTGAAAATAAAACAAATTGTAAAAAAATATTATTTTAATTAAAATTAATAACCTATTAGAAGATGAAGATGCTCGAAAATTTATTAAATCAATTTAATACATTTATTAAGAATAAAAGTAAAATTAAATGAAAGCTAAAAAGTCATATATATATATACAAATTTATCTATATAAATGATATAATATTTATTACAGAAATTTAAATATTAAAATTCAATAATATAAATGATTATGAATTCATTAATATAAAATACTTAAAAATATAGGTATGTAATTTAATTCTATGTGTTAATAATTAGTTTAACTACTATTGGGAAGATGAAGATTTCCAAATTTATTAAATCAATTCAATACATTAATTTAGAATAAAAGTTAAAATAAATAGAAAATGAAGAGTCATATAAATACACATAATTTATACATATTTTTTAATGAAATTTATAGTTAAAATTTAATAATTTAAATGTTAAATTAATTTAATAAAAAGTAATATACAAATATACCTACATAAATTAATTTTTTTAATAAAAAAAAGAGAGATCAATTTCTATTAATTAGAAACCAACATCTTATATAATTTTATTAAAAAATATTTCCATCAAATATTTATTAAAAAATATTTAAAAAATATATCACTGTTATTTTATTGATTTGAAATATTGTCAGTGTTATAAAAATATATAATTTTAAAGTATTGTTATAAAGAAATAAAAAAATTCTGACAAAATTATATTTATAAAAAAAATCAAATATTGGGTGTTGTGGTTCTTTGTAGGGTAACATGAGAAAAAATTATTATACCATTGTTAGAGTTTCAATCTATTATAATTAACACCATTTTAAAAAGTATATATCACTTACATAAAAAAGTAAAGGATTACAATTTTACCACTGATGGGCATTGATTAAACATAAATATTTATTTTTAAGTTTTACAATTTAACATGTGATTAGATATAAATATTTATTAAATGTAAATAATGTTATTGGACATGCAATTGAACTCGACTGCTACAATTGGACATGAAGTAATGTATTACATAATTAAATTAAATGTGCACTAATTATAGTTATATCATATATTAAAATTCAGTAACAGATAAATTAAAAATTGATAATATATATTAATAAGTGATGTAAATTAACTATTATCTATACTTACTAAATTAAATAAAAATATTGAAAACATGTTTCTAAAATAATTATTGTCTTCTTCCTATTAATTTCAAACTTTACATTCAATTTATCATTATTTCAACTTTTTGGCGGATACATGATTACACATATGTTGATCACATTTAGTAATTATTAATATAAAATTTGCAACTCCAATTTTGTGTTATTTTTCTTTTCTCTTTATTTTATTTACCATCAATTTATTTAATTAAGAACTATAAATTATTAATCTAGTTTTAATACACACATCAATTAAACCATTAATATAATAATTAATATATTTAATACATATACATACTAAATAAAAAGACAGCAAATTTTATATTAAATATAAATTTAAATGTATTTATATGATTTATTAATCTAGTTTTAATATAAGCATCAAATAAACTATTAGTATACTAATTAATAAAGTATATATTTAATTATATACTAATTAATACTTTTATTATAAATAAAAAAGTTAATGTCTACTCAGAGTCCATTGCAAAAAAAAATTTGAAGCAGAACCTTATTTAAACTCATGTTAATTATATAAAATTGACATCATGACACTATCATATACTTAAAAAAACTCGTACCACTTACCCGATTATAGGACAATTAGTAGCTTTTACCAGTGTTTTATTTTCTATATAAGATTTTAGGATCCATTTTCGAATTTCATTGGATTCTACCATAAAAAATAATAAAATTTGGTACCATAAGAAACTCCTAAAGTATGAAAATATTGCAAAAAACACATATTTATATATTAAATTAAATTGTATTATACTTATAGTTATTTCTATAAAATATCTACAAATAATAATATTTGAAGTATTAGAATTAAGACTAAATTATTTTTTCAGAGAAGAACAAAATGAAATGTAGAAGAAAGAGTAGCAGTCTTGTTCTTGTTGTTGTTGATGATAAACCAGCCCGGAAGTTAAACCTGTTCCCTGCTACTGCTCGTCGCTATTAACGAAGGTGTGGTTGAACTTAAAGGAGATCCCTTCAGTCCAATCAGAGAGTAAGAAAGACATGAAACTATCTCCCGCATCATTCACTCAACCACAATACTCCTCGACACTGAATAATGAGAGTGCTTAAGAGAATGAGTCGGCAGCTAATTCAGCCCTTATTTCTCACCCCAGAATGGGCTGAAGAAAGCTCTTTTCCCTTTTAACTCACTTTCCTGTATACAAGCCTAGAGTAAGATCAAATCGCTCGGCTTCTAAAGCTCTTTCAAACAGACAATATACCTTTGAAATACATCGGAACAAACCCTAGGCTCGCTCATTGGCACACGGAGGATGATTTCAACGACGCCTGTAAGTGTAAGCAAATGCAAATCGTCATCAGAGAGATAAATGAAATGATAACACTGAAAAGAAAAGATCACATATTTGTTAAATGAAATCCTAGTGGTTTTGTTCATAATAAATTAAAACCCTAAACTTCCCAATTTTCAATCCATGGCTGGAACCGGTTGTTTTGGGCAAATGAAAAATGGGTAGGAGCGGAGAAGAAGGCATAAGGATAGGAAGAAGGCGGTGGAATGTATGGAAGTTCAAATCTGTGAGAGACGCGACAATTTTAGAGAAAAATTAGTGATTTTGAAGGGAAAATAGCAAGGAACAGTGAGGGAGCGGGGAGGATGAAAGGTCGCTCTCTTCATGAGAATCAGAGATAGGGGAAAGGGACGGGAAACATTTGGTGCACGCAGAAACCCACATGGGTATGTGGGAAATGTAGCGAGTTTATTGGATTTGCAGATAGATAGAAAGGTAAAAGGAACCCTTTGCGCAGAATGTGCAGTGAAATCCGACAAAGATGGAAAAAGAAACAAGGTAAGGCACCTCCTCTGAAAAGCAAGCTCATTCGATAAAAGAAAAAGGGGAAACAGATAACACGTAGGCACTACTAGTGCCTAGTGCCGCACTAGGCACTGAACCAAGTCAAATGCTCATGCGCCATAGCCCCTCACTTAATGTTGAAAATGAAAGATTTAAGAAACAGACGCACTATTAAAAGTAAATATATTCTCTCTAATTTATGGATATGTTATAATGACGCAGTATTGAGTTTGTTTGATTCAGCTTTTGTAAAATTGCGGTCTGGTGAGATATGATGATCGTGAATTTTTAAGTATGTTTGGTAAAATTGCGATATTATGATCGTGATTTATGTAAAAATACTAATATACCCTTATATATATATAATAATAAATATAATTATATTATAATTAATAGAAGTAAGGGTAAATGAGTCTTTTCCAAAATCACGATGAGGCCACAGCTGATTTTAACAGCTGTGATGATATCGTGATTTTTTAACGATTATCACATCGCAATTAACCTTATGTTTTGTGCACATTAAAAAAATCACGATTTCAACATCTCACTGCACCTCACCGCTGTTTTAATCGGGGTACCAAACAAACCCATTATACTCGTTAATTTTTGTATGTTATGGAGCTCAATAATGAGTTTTAGTTTGTTTTACACCCGTTTAGATAAAAACTATGATAAAAAAGTGAAGTGTGCTTAAGCAATAATACATAGAGTATCATTGAGTCTATTAAATAAATTTAATCGTACCAAAACCAATTTGAAATGAAGGGTGTTGAAAAAGTTTATTATCCAAAATCCCATATCGATATAAAATTAGAATTGTTCCACTTTAGAGCAGATTGAGTAATTGGTTATGAAAGATAAAAACTCTTTTAATAAACTTTACATAAACCAATTATTTTGAACCATTTTATTTTATAATAAAAAAATGTTAGACCTAAAACATCATAATCATATGTTACCGTAGTATAATGAGCGAAACATTTGAGTTCAGTTCACAAAGCACAACAATATAAATTTTTTTAATATAATTAAAATTGTATATATATTAATGTTATATAAAACTTAGTGAAAGATATGAGAATAGATATTTTCTTGAAATTAATTCTATAATTTATAATGGTATATTTAGTCCATGATCTATAATTTTTTGATAATTTTGATCTTCCAATTTTGCAACATTTAGCCCATCACACCTTCATAGTGACAAAATCGATCTTTGAAATTTGATTTTGACCGATTACGTAATTTACAGTTTGAAAATCTTTGGAGACCAATAGTATCATATATATTAAACTTTGAGAAAATAATTTGCATGCATTTTCAAAATGCATTTTGATATTAGAATGCATTATTGCAATTTTTACAGAAGACTACAACATTTACATTCTGATTATAAACAGAATGCATTTTCAAATTGTTATTTGAATGCAGAATGAGGTAGATGACTGGATCTGAAAATTAGAATGCATTCTCGTAATTTAAATTATAAATATATCCATTAAAAATCTGATATTACCTGGGGATGTTTTTGGTATCACGATGCCTCAGGAGCTCGTCCGACGTGGCTAGATGGTATTTTCGGTATTCTTGGAATTCTCGTCTACTTACATCATTCTATAGTTTTGGGGGTATTCTCGTAAATTTGGACTTCCCGGGCGTACATATTTGCATTTGACTATCGTTTCTAGCAGTCTCAGGCAAGTTCGGCCCCAGACGGGGTCGAAGGATATTTTCTTAATTTGGCACCCGAGAAGCATGCCGGTAAGTTGTGGCGATATTTTTGGCTGTATATTCGACATCTGGAAGCAGTGAATTACTTTACGAGGTTCTCCGGTATTTTCTCATCGATATTTCCGGCTAATTCTCGATCGAGACGCATTTCCGAAGTTCTATTGCGAAATGGCATTTGTTGTAATTTAATTGAATATTATTTAGGTACCTTGGGCTTAATCCAGTGAAATTGGGCTTCTGGGCCTGAAACTTATTAATTGGGTTGGATTTCTCTATAAATAGGAGCTCCAAGGCACTGAGAAGAGATTCAGACTCTCTTAGCACCTCCCAAGGCAAGGCTCTGGCTCAAATTCGCTAAGACAGTCGTGAGACTTCGTTTTTCAGCCCCCATCCGCGAGTTCTCGCCCCAAAACTCGCGGCCACCTTTATCTGGGTTACTATTCGCGAGATTTCGTGTGAACAGTGTCATTCGCGAGTTCTTGTCTGAACAGTGCGGGTCGCGAGTTGTTGCTGGTACAGTGTTTTCTGCGAGTTGTTGCTGGTACAGTGTTTTTTGCGAGTTGTTTACCACAACTCACGGCTGCCAGCCTTTCGAGCCCGACTGAGCGTGTTTGATCGTTTTTCGAGTCGTTTTTGCCCGTGTTATCATTATCACCTCATTGTACTTGTATCCTTTGATTATTATAGTGAAAACCAAGGTAGAGCTTCGCTCTCCCGATGACGTAAGCTCACACATTGTGGGTCCAACCTCGTATATCGCTCGTGTCCCCACATAAACTGAATTCCGAATAATTAAAAAATTGACTGATCTAAAAATAAATATTCAAAATATTTTTAGACTATATCAAAATCATATTTTCTTCCACCTCCAACAATTTTACATTTACATTGTCGTTAGACATATTTGTAAGTTGTTAATTCTCATGTATCTTTAACGTGCAACTATAACCATGCATAATTTATTTCGTCATGTAGATACTAGCGATGATAAATCTAATTTGGATAAATCCAATTTTAGATAACATTATTCTTGTTCTGCAATTCAATTTATCAATTACAGAACACTCAGGTCATTCTTGATTTATAATCACATTTTGAAAACACATTCTTAAATTGCATTCTAATTTTCAAAACGTATGTAGAACATAGCCTTAGAAAGTATGATGACAAATTTTGTTATATTTATACTTTGGGGATTAAAATTACAATCATAAATATTTAAGATAAAATTGCCATAACCATATAAATATATCAACCTAATTTGCTTATGTTCAAAAGATACTTTATATCTATGTTTTCAAACCGTGGTCGAATCGACCGGTTGAACTGGTTCGACCGCAAACTAGTTTTTTTACGGATCAGTTCAACGTGAAGTCTCTTAATTTTTAAGTTTTTAGATTTCCAGCTTTTTGTGTTATTTTCACGCCACTTCATACTTTGAATTTTTCTCCCCCAAAATCTTGCTTTGACATTTCAACTCCCTTGTCTTGTTCCAGGCTCCAAAGTAGGATCCACAGCAGCAAAGAGAAGTCCTTGACTTGAAATCCTTGGATTCTTCCGGTACATTTGCTATTTACTCATATCAACGAAAAACTTTTATCTTATTTTTCTTATGTTTTGGGTAAATGAAATTAATAGATTACATGATCTATTGGAGTTTCAAATTCATGTTTTTTGTAGATATTCAATTTTGAAAGTAGTATGTTTTTGGTGAATTTTGGTATTCATACCTAAATTTCAATTTTATATTGATGCTTGTTGTATTACTCCATATCTTGATTTGTTTTTGAAATTGAACAATTAAATATATGTTTTATTATATATTTAAGTGTATTGCATTGATTTACTTTAATTATTAATCTAAAAGATATGGAAAGCAATGACAGTATTACTGAAAATATCATTTCCTCTCAAACTGCATATGTTCATTGAGCTAGAAGTGATCCAGCTTGAAATTATGTTATTCAACTAGTTGATGATGGTCGTCAAGTTTTGTGTTGTGTATTGTGCAATAAAAAATTCTATGGATGAGAGATTCACAGAGTAAAAAAACATATTGCGGGCAAAAAATGGGATATAATAGCATGTTCGAAAGTGAATAATTAGATGAGAAAAGAAATATAATCATCCTTACTTGAAAGGTCTTCAAATAAAAGACGTGCATCAAGTGACCTAAGAAACTTCTTAGAAGATTATTACCAAGGTAGCGAGGATATTGAAGAAATATGTGAAATAAATACTAATGATTCAAGTGGTAGTAGACCATCAAAAGGAAAAGATGCAAAAGTCCATCCAACTTTTAAAAAAATTTGGATTGGGAAAGAAACCGTGGAAAAAGTTAATTCTAAAATTGATAAGTTTTTCTATGATACATCTATTCCTATTAATTGTTGCAGGTCTCCATATTTTCACTCTATGATGAAGGAAGTGTATGTGTTAGAAGATGGATTCAAACCTCAATCTTATCATGAGTTACGTGTAAATTATTGAAAAAAGCAAAACCAGAATTGCAGCTTTGGATTGATACTATTCGACTTGGATGATCAGAGGTAGATTGTACAGTGATGGGAGAGGGTTGGACAGATGAAAGATCAAAATCACTTATTAACTTCTTACTTTATAGTCCTCGTAGAACTATTTTTTACAAATCATTTGATGTGTTTGATAAATGCAATAATGCACAACTTCTTTTTTTATTTGTTTCGAAATGTGATTGAGTGGGTTGGAGAAAAACATGTTGTTCATATTGTCACAGATAATACATCAAATTATATAGCTATGGGACGTCTAATTGAAGAACATTATGGTTCAATTACTTGTTCTTCATATACTGCTCATTGCATCAATTTGATGATGAAAGATATAGGAAAATTGTGATGCATTAGAGAAGTTGTTGAACAGGCATCCAAAGTTTCTAAGTTTGTATATAATCACATTCAGTGGCTTGCATGATTGAGAAAGAGAAGTAGTTGGAGAGAAATAGTCTGACCGACTGAGACTTGATTTGACACGACTTTTATTGCTTTGCGAAGCTTCGTTCCACGTCGACAAGACCTCGAGGCAATAGCCATCCATAGAGAATTTGTTTTGTCAAACTTAGGAAAATGAGAGTTAGGTATGGAGTTCAAAAAAAAGTGAAAAATGATGGATTTTGAATGATTGTTTAGTTATCATCAAAGCATTAGAACCATTGATGAAATTATTGAAGTTGGTTGATGGTGATAAGAAGTCAAACATTGGATATCTCTATGATGGTATAGATAGAGTTAAAAAAACAATCATGTCCACTTTTGAAAATGATGAAAGACTATACGCACCGTTCACTAAAATTCTTAAAATTTGTTGGACTACAAAATTCAAAAAAGATCTTCACACCGCTGCTTATTGGCTCAATCCTCAATTTTAATATGATCCAAACAATCATGCAAAGATAGAAGCCGTAATGGATGAAATTTTGGATGTCATTACTAAGAAAGGAACAGTGGACATCAACGTGTACTTGGAAGAAATAAAGTTATTTCGTAATAAATTAAAAAGTTTCGGATGCCCTATTACCATAGAAGCTAGCCAGAACCAAAAACATCAACCAGGTTTGTTTAAAAATTGTTAGTTCGCAATCAATTCATTTATCCATATTAATTTACATTTGTCTCCTAATTTATTTTATATTTTTAGATGATTGGTGGAAGTTGTTCGGTGGAAATGCGTCTGACTTGAAAAAAATTGCTATTAAGATTCTTGGTCAACACAAGTTCATCCTCATGTTGTGAACGAAATTGAAATATATTTGATCAAATACATACGAAAAAAAGAAACAAATTAGAACAATCAAGGTTGAATGTCCTAGTGTTTGTGCGCTACAATCAGAAACTTAAAGACATGTGCTCATTTAAATTATGATGTTTATTTAGCTAACTTATTCTTTTTTCTTATTTACCAGAATTATTGTTATTATTATTTAATGTTTAACTATGAAATCAATCATTGAAGATGACATTCGAACAATGAACATTTTTGTCCAATTGATCTTGATGATACAGAGGATATTGATGCATGGATTTAAGGGAAGTTGGGAGATTCATTAGATGAAGTCGAAGATATAGATGTAATACTCTTCGAAGAAATAGAACCTCAAACTTATAAGAACGAGGATGAAGTTCATGAAGGTGTAATTTTCTACATATAAAGTTTCATTATTATTATGTTGTTCACATACTAACATTTCGTTTTACTTCGATTCAATTTTAGGATCATTATCGGATTTTGGAACTTTGAGATTCACATCATTCCAAGAGGAGTGCAAAAAGTAGGGATTTGGAGACATGAATATTTTATTTGAAGAAGTGATACTAATATGAGTATGATGTTTTAGTATTTTTCCTATTTCATCTTATTCTATGACAATGATACTTAATTTTCGAGTTGTTCTGGAGTGCAATGCTTAATTTGCAATGATTTGTTGTCACTTGAGAATCTATGCTTGTGTGTTAAATCCTCTGAATTTATCATTTATTGACTGTGAAAATACGGGTGTGAATACAGTAAAAAACCTACTGCTTTAAATGTATATTTTTCGATTCAATAATAAATACGGGTGTGAAAAGATACGTTTATATCCTCTGAATTTATCATTTATTTATCTCTGAATTTATTCAATTGGCCAATGTTTACGATTCATTAGATAGGCATGTCAGCGGACGCTGTACTAGTGTCGCAATTGTTGACTGTCACTACATGTTTTATTTGGACCAATGTACCCCTGCATGTTGGTTACTCCTAATATAAATACCCAATTCAATTTTGAAACACAAATACCGAAAAATTAAAATGTTGGTATAAGTTTTGTCCGTTAAACTCGTTAAATATAGATGTTTCGGTTCTGTTTCATTATGCATATCAAAATATAGAATTTTATAAATTTAAATAAATAAGTTAACTATAATATTAATTGCATCTTTAGATATACAAATTATTATTTTTAAATTAAATTTGATATTCGTCAAATAAGACTATTTAAAAACTCTATTTTCTCAAATATTAAATTTCACAAATATACAATATGTATATGCATATATAATAAAGCAACAGTATGACATTTAACTCAAAAAATAGTATATGTAGTAGGTGGATATTTAATTGAATATTTATAACAATAGGACACGGTATTTATAGAAACTTCTCAACAATGAAATCAAAACTGAACAGCCTGTTCAACCGTGAATCGCACAAAAATCNTATCATACAGGACGATCGGAAATGGCCCGAGGGGGAATCTGCAGCTAGTGGACCGAACGGTCTGACGCTTCATGGGAGGTTGGGTCCCACACCTTGGGACCGATCGCCTAATATGCCCGATCGGGGCAGCCACACAAATGGGCCTTCCTTTAATTTGACCTCCAAGCTTGGTCCACTCGCTTGGGCCGCCATAGCTTGGGATGGTTCGGACCCTGTTCGGGGTACCGGGTTCCGATGGTCTCATCACTTATGTTTTTGGTAAATGAAATTAATAATTTACATGATTTATTGGAGTTTGAAATTCATGTATTTTGTAGATATTCAATTTTGAAAGTAGTATGTTTTTGGTGAATTTTGGTATTCATACCTAAATTTCAATTTTATATTGATGCTTGTTGTATTACTCCATATCTTGATTTGTTTTTGAAATTGAACAATTAAATGTATGTTTTATTATATATTTAAGTGTATTGCATTGATTTACTTTAATTATTAATCTAAAAGATATGGAAAGCAATGACAGTGTTACTGAAAATAACATTTCCTCTCAAACTACATCTGTTCATTGAGCTAGAAGTGATCCAGCTTGAAATTATGTTATTCAACTAGTTGATGATGGTCGTCAAGTTTTGTGTTGTGTATTGTGCAATAAAAAATTCTGTGTATGAGAGATTCACAGAGTAAAAAAACATATTGCGGGCAAAAAAGGGGATGTAATAACATGTTCGAAAGTGAATAATTAGATGAGAAAAGAAATAGAATTATCCTTACTTGAAAGGTCTTCAAATAAAATACGTGCATCAAGTGACCTAAGAAACTTCTTAGAAGATTATTACCAGGGTAGCGAGGATATTGAAGAAATATGTGAAATAAATACTAATGATTCAAGTGGTAGTAGACCATCAAAAGGAAAAGATGCAAAAGTCCATCCAACTTTTAAAAAAATTTGGATTGGGAAAGAAACCGTGGAAAAAGTTAATTCTAAAATTGATAAGTTTTTCTATGATACATCTATTCCTATTAATTGTTGCAGGTCTCCATATTTTCACTCTATGATGAAGGAAGTGTATGTGTTAGAAGATGGATTCAAACCTCAATCTTATCATGAGTTACGTGTAAATTATTGAAAAAAGCAAAACCAGAATTGCAGCTTTGGATTGATACTATTCGACTTGGATGGTCAGAGGTAGATTGTACAGTGATGGGAGAGGGTTGGACAGATGGAAGATCAAAATCATTTATTAACCTCTTAGTTTATAGTCCTCGTAGAACTATTTTTTACAAATCAGTTGATGTGTTTGATAAATGCAATAATGCACAACTTCTTTTTTTATTTGTTTCGAAATGTGATTGAGTGGGAGTGGGTTGGAGAAAAACATGTTGTTCATATTGTCACAGATAATGCATCAAATTATATAGCTATGGGACGTCTAATTGAAGAACATTATGATTCAATTACTTGTTCTCCATATACTGCTCATTGCATCAATTTGATGATGAAAGATATAGGAAAATTGCGATGCATTAGAGAAGTTGTTGAACAAGCATCCAAGGTTTCTAAGTTTGTATATAATCACATTCAGTGGCTTGCATGGTTGAGAAAGAGAAGTAGTTGGAGAGAAATAGTCTGACCGACTGAGACTTGATTTGACACGACTTTTATTGCATTGCGAAGCTTCGTTCAACGTCGACAAGACCTCGAGGCAATAGCCATCCATAGAGAATTTGTTTTGTCAAACTTAGGAAAATGAGAGTTAGGTTTGGAGTTCAAAAAAAAGTGAAAAGTGATGGATTTTGAATGATTGTTTAGTTATCATCAAAGCATTAGAACCATTGATAAAATTATTGAAGTTGGTTGATGGTGATAAGAAGCCAAACATTGGATATCTCTATGATGACATAGATAGAGTTAAAAAAACAATCATGTCCATTTTGAAAATGATGAAAGACTATACGCACTATTCACTAAAATTCGTTGGACTACAAAATTCAAAAAAGATCTTCACACCGCTGCTTATTGGCTCAATCCTCAATTTTAATATGATCCAAACAATCATGCAAAGATAGAAGCCGTAATGGATGATATTTTGGATGTCATTACTAAGAAATGAACAGTGGACATCAACGTGTACTTGGAAGAAATAAAGTTATTTCGTAATAAATTTAAAAGTTTCGGATGCCCTATTACCATAGAAGCTAGCCAGAACCAAAAACATCAACCAGGTTTGTTTAAAAATTGTTAGTTCGCAATCAATTCATTTATCCATATTAATTTACATTTGTCTCATAATTTATTTTATATTTTTAGATGATTGGTAGAAGTTGTTCGGTGGAAATACGTCTGACTTGAAAAAAATTGCTATTAAAATTCTTGGTCAACACAAGTTCATCCTCATGTTGTGAACGGAATTGGAATGTATTTGATCAAATACATACGAAAAAAAGAAACAAATTAGAACAATCAAGGTTGAATGTCCTAGTGTTTGTGCGCTGCAATCAGAAACTTAAAGACATGTACTCATTTAAATTATGATGTTTATTTAGCTAACTTATTATTTTTTCTTATTTACCAGAATTATTGTTATTATTATTTAATGTTTAACTATGAAATCAATCATTGAAGATGAGATTCGAACAATGAACATCTTTGTCCAATTGATCTTGATGATATAGAGGATATTGATGCATGGATTTAAGGGAAGTTGGGAGATTCGTTAGATGAAATCGAAGATATAGATGTGATACTCTTCGAAGAAATAGAACCTCAAACTTATAAGAACGAGGATGAAGTTCATGAAGGTGTAATTTTCTACATATAAAGTTTCATTATTATTATGTTGTTCACATACTAACATTTCGTTTTACTTTGATTCAATTTTAGGATCATTATCGGATTTTGGAACTTTGAGATTCACATCATTCCAAGAGGAGTGAAAAAGTAGGGATTTGGAGACATGAATATTTTATTTGAAGAAGTGATACTGATATGAGCATGATGTTTTAGTATTTTTCCTATTTCATCTTATTCTATGACAATGATACTTAATTTTCGAGTTGTTCATGAGTGCAATGCTTAATTTGCAATAGTTTATTATCACTTGAGAATCTATCTTTGTGAGCCAAATCTTTCAATAACATATTAGTAATTCGTTTATGTTCTTCATAGCAATGTGATCTCATGGATGTCAAATATACATTTAAAGCAGTAAGTTTTTTACTGAATTCATCTTCAAGTTCAAAGCTTGGATTTATGGGAATGAATTGGATTGAGAATAGCTCTAGAATTTTTTTGAGTTGGAATTACCTAGGAGAGATCCAACTAACAATGGAGGATGATTGTGATATTTGATAGAATTTAAGAAAAGATCTTTTTATGTTACAACGATTTGAATTAGTTATTACTGAATTAGATATTTTTCGAGAGTATGAAAAGATACGTTTATATCCTCTGAATTTATCATTTATTTATCTCTGAATTTATTCAATTGGCCAATGTTTACGATTCATTAAATAGGCATGTCTGCGGACGCTGTACTAGTGTCGCAATTGTTGACTGTCACTACATGTTTTATTTGGACCAATGTACCCCTGCATGTTGGTTACTCCTACTATAAATACCCAATTCAATTTTGAAGCACAAATACCGAAAAATTAAAATGTTGGTATAAGTTTTGTCCGTTAAACTCGTTAAATATAGATGTTTCGGTTCTGTTTCATTATGCATATCAAAATATAGAATTTTATAAATTTAAATAAATAAGTTAACTATAATATTAATTGCATCTTTAGATATACAAATTATTATTTTTAAATTAAATTTGATATTCGTCAAATAAGACTATTTAAAAACTCTATTTTCTCAAATATTAAATTTCACAAATATACAATATGTATATGCATATATAATAAAGCAACAGTATGACATTTAACTCAAAAAATAGTATATGTAGTAGGTGGATATTTAATTGAATATTTATAACAATAGGACACGGTATTTATAGAAACTTCTCAACAATGAAATCAAAACTGAACAGCCTGTTCAACCGTGAATCGCACAAAAATCGAGTCATGTTTTTCAAAAATGTATAAAATCCGAAAAATTACCATTATACAGTTCACAAATTGTATGAAAAGCCCAAGTAATGGAATTGGGCTCAAAATCACGGAAAGTGGTTTATTAAAGGCCCAATACAATAAGTGGTGGCAAATGGGGATTGGTCTGCGTGTAAATTAATTTGAACCGGTTCATTTAATTCGGTAGGTCAAGGGCCATTAAATGCTAACGGAGCTAAACAACTACCTCCTTCCCGTCGACCGTGTTTGTGGAGCCTACCGGCTATACGCGCCGAGCCTGAGCTTTTACAGCTGGATTACGACTTAAGACCAAGTGGTGTTTGTTTTCAAGTCGCAGTAATGATGATAAACTGATTGCCATTGCCGGGTCAAATTCACTGATGCAAAGCGAGGAAGGGAGACTAGGTCACGGATACTGACCCGAGGAGTTGGGCATCAAGGATTGCTGTTGACCTTATATGAATGATTCTTGTGTTGTGTCTGAACACTTAATTTCAGTAGAAGAAGCAAACCCACCTCGAGGTACCTTTCCTTTTATCATTTCATTCATTTTAATGCTGATGCAATTAGAGTGATGTTTGGATTTCTGTTGATTAATGATATGATGGGATTTGTTTGTGCTGTAAAAGTTTTCATCTTCCTTTCTTACTGAAGATGAACAGCCCTATCTTCAATCGTCTTGCTGTTTCACCTATTGTATTTTTTTGGCCTTTCTGAATATGCCTAATTTCTTAGAAGATCATTCGAAATTTGACAGATGATCTTTGAAATCTGTGTGAAAAGTGGATGAATTCGTTAGAGATGTCGAAAGAAGTGAAAGTTCGATGGGTTAGATGCCCTCGATGCCTAGGACTTTTACGTGAACCAGAGGAGCACCCCATCTACCGCTGTGGAAGCTGTGGAACACTTATCCAAGGTATATTGTGCACCTTAGTGGACTTGTGAATATTCATATTGCTTTACATTAATTCTGTGCTTCTTCTGTATGAAGCTAAAATTCAAAAGACTGGCTGCGTCTACTCAGAAACTGATTTAGGCAACACAACTCTACAACAAGGTGTTGTATTGGTGAACGAATCCAAAAGATCACTGAATCATGATACCTCATCTGATATTGCATCTTCGAGCAATGAATGTTCTGAAGTTTCTTTGAAACGAAAAGGGAAAGGAAAACTTGTTGAGGATGATAATATACAAAATGAAGAAGCAGAACAAGATGGTGATAAAATCGTTGATGCTTGTAATTCCCTTGAGTTTGATAACCAGGAGTCTGGTCTAGCTCCAAGAAGAGAAGAGGAAATTATGTATAACCATAGTCTATCTGAAAATGATGATTCGAACCGGGACATAATAGATACGGTTCGCCCTGATAGCCCCTTGTCGGATAGTCATGTGTTTCTATATCTTTCATCTGATAATGAGCATCGAGATTTCTCTCGTTCCAGAAGAAATGGTTGGTTTGATACATCTCCTGGCACAGACTTCAGCTCAGAGATTGATTTAAAACACAAATCCATGTCGAAATCTTATGATGGTAATGAATCTTGCTATGATGGAATGGATGATCACAAGCTCGATAAATCTTTGCGTTTGTTGCGAAAAGACATGTTGAGTAATGTTGAAAACTATCTGCAAGCAAGTTCTTTGGATCATGAAATGAATAGACGAACCGGTCGAGATATCAAAAGAGCACCACACAAACTAAGGGATGTTTCCATTGCAGATTTACATACTGGAAGGAGCAGTGTTCTTGGATTCGACTCTTCTGACAAGTCGAAACAGTTGAAGCCAAATGAAATGGACATTCTTAGAAAAATTCAGGAATTGGAGGATCAACTCAATGAGATTTCAAAACTCTCATTACATACAAAGTTGCCTGTTGAAAGGGAAGTATTCTCAGATGTTCATCTTTTAAGGCATGCTTGTCCAAAGGAGTCCACAAGACATGAAGGCCAATCAAGCTACTCTTGTCTGAATTGCTCATCCAATTTGCCCTTGCACTATAAGAGCGATCACCATTTTCTCCATTCAGATCACAGCAGTGGTGATGTCCCTCGTTATGTTTGTACACGGCATGACACAAGAATGGACCATACATCAATGGGAATTGAGACAAACAATGAGGAGATGCAACGGGTTAATCCTCGAAATGTCAAAAGGCAAATCTTGCCGTTAGGTGGTGGCGCACCATTTGTGACTTGTTATTTTTGCTGGGAGCTTTTACAGCTTCCTTCTGAATTCATCAGCACCAAGAAAAGATATAAAAAGAAGCTACTTTGCGGTGCCTGTAAGAAGATCCTGAAATTCTGATATGCTCATTTAGTGCGCCACACAACACACAAAATCTTCTCTTCTCAGTGAAGCTCGCAGTCTCAGTCAATAAATGCCAGCAGATTACAATAAGAGACTCAATTTTTTGGTTTGTTTTCAACTTCTTCTATTATCCCTTTGATTTTTTATAGCAAACAGCAAGATGTGTAGAAAAATCTAATCATATGAAGAACAGAAGAAGAGATTCAGACAATAAAGTTGCATTATCTTGTTCATCAAAGTTCAAACTAGTTGTAATAATAATCAGTCGTGAAAAAATAAAATGATGCAGCAATGGACCTGAGCTAAGCTAGAGAAGGAAATAACCTCATTAAAACGCTAACAGAACTTCCAATGATTTCCACAGTTGACACAGGTGACGTAAGTGGTCATAGGCTCATCAGCACTCCGAGTTTGCATTTGATAATAAGTGCATTCCTTCTTCTTGCATCTGCCGCAGGTGAACTCATGTGTACTAGCCTTGGGAGCAGCAGCACGTTCACTGTTGAACAATGCTTTCTGTTTGATCTTCTCGTTCTGAGACTGCCTTTCGTCACTAGCCATTTCTTCTGGTGTCAGATCAACAATGGCAGATGGTGCAATATCTCCAGTTAGAACTTTTCTTCGAAAGTCGGGATTGTTTGGATCTTTGATATTGAACATTATAGATCTGTATTTGAACTTTTGAGCACCATTCGACTTTCCCCATTTCTCAAACATGCTACTTTCAACCATGACTGATACTCGGTTAGGATCACACTCTTTCACTCTGTCTTTGCACTTCTCATCATTAACTTCACCATAAACTTTACTTAAAGCTTCAGAGAGGATTTCTCTTACTTTATCCCTCAAAGGGTCTTTGCAGTAAACAAGAGAAGTGAGTTTAGGTGGGGCAACTGGTCCTGAGGCTGGTTTCTTCTCATGTTTCACGTTTCTTTCGCTGTTAATATGATCATGGGAAGTTCTCTCATCTTTGATTGCTGAGTTAGTCTCTGACTTCTCTACCTTTAACCTCTTCGGCTCTGAATCTGGCTCGCGTTTAAAAGAGTGTGCTCTTTTGAAATCATGTGACTCACTGGATGCTGCACTAGAAGAATCGGTTTTAACTGATTCGCCATTCTCAATCACCCCACTTTTCTTCTTATTGTCAAGTGTTTCTTTAACAATTATATCCTTCCATATGTCGACAACATCAGAAGCCAAAACTTTGATCTTCTCACTTCTATGTTTAGAGAGTTGGCGCAAACGTTTCCCGACCTGTAAATGATGTTATTTAGTAGAAACTTAAACTTAAGGATTCAACATTCAACAAAATACTAAATAATGAAAAGTAACCTGTAATGAATCAACAAAAAATTATAATCCATTCACTACAAAGATGTCTCACAATATGGAAGGAACTAAGTGGAAGATAAATGCAGAAAAATCAAAGCAATGTAAATACCTGTGTGGATACAAGAACTTGATAGTTAACAGGGAACTTCTTGAGCTTTTCTAATGAATTAATGCATCGATCCTCTTCCTCGACGGAGTTCTCAGCATTATCTGCAGCCCTCTTTACCGCCTCAAAAAGCTCTAATAGATCCTTCTCCATTATACACCCCTGTCGCTTGGAAAACAGAGGAACAATAATACACACTCCTTCCATCGAAGAAAAAACATCAAAATCAATTTAACTTTGCAGGAATTCATGACAATGTTCATATATAACATTGAAAACTGGGACAATAAGAAACATTGAAGGGCCCACATTGACACAGAAAATGTTCAGTCTTGAGCCTATTTCCAAAGAAAAATTATCATCCAGAAGGGGAAATTCTACCTCTCTTCTGTAATAGAAAGGGAAAAAACATTTTCTTAAAAGATACGACTAAAAACCCAATTGGATTATGAACACTGCAATGGAATTCTGACCTAATCATACTACGAAGCTGTTGGAAATATGGAACCCATGAATACAAACGATTATTCTTTTGATTTTCCGTATCCCGACGAAGCAAATCTAATGCTCTTATTTTCTCATATGAATTAGAAATTGAGTGGTTAAGCCACCCAATCCTTCAAAAACCCGGATAAGAAGACGATAAACAGACCAAATTCAACAATTCAAGGGAGATTTTCTTACACAGAAAATAAAAGTTTTACAACCCAAAATTACAGAAATGAATTCAATATTCAAACCTGAAACGGAAAGCAGCATCGATTCCAGAAGTTTGACCCCCGCGTCTTAAAGAATAGGCAAATCTGGATACCGGCCTCTCAAACAAATTCAAGGTCTGATAAACAAAGGTATCAGCGGCACGTGTGTAGCTTCAACGGTCACGATGGCTTCTGGGATATCCCAATCCGACGACCATGGAGCCACACTCGTGCCAGGGTATTATAAATTTTAATGTAAAAATAATCTGAGTAATTATATAAAATTTTATGCATATAAGGAATATACTTTAAAATTCAAAGAAATAGTTAGTAAATTATTTATTCTGATTTAATATATAGTATAAATTTTATATGAATAATTATAATACAATATTATATTTTATAGTTTAATTTAAGCAAACGTGAAATTAAATATGCTATTTATACAATTGTGTCAATTATTTTAATAAGATTTAAAAAGGAACAAAAATATTCCTTATAATAGGAGTGTGAGTGTCAATGGGATTGAATTGAAGTTAATTTAATCAAATTCAAAAATAATCTAATTAAAAAATAATTACCTCTCGAATCCGAATCATATCTGTCTCCATTAAAAACATTATAATTTTTAATATTATATCAAATAATTTGAATTGAATAAATAAAATGATTAAACAACTCATTGCTCAATAGTTAATGGGCTAGCTAGCTCAAACCAATTGGACTTACTTTGTAGCCCAAACTATTTAGGAGCGTGGTTGTATACCAAGTTACATTATATTACATTATGAATTTTCAATTGTTATCGTATATACTACGTGAAATATCGAATGATACTGGTATTTTCTTCAATATCACTGCTATCATGTTTTAGGATAGATATTAGGAAAATCGGATGATATTCGTATTTTCTTCGGTATCGTTATCATGTTATAAGTAGATATTGATAATGTTTAAAGAGCGGATATCATTTAAGGTTCTAAAATTTATATAATTTGGTAAATTTGATCTCAAAAGTTTATTAATTTTGATAAAACTAGTACTCAAAGTTTTTTGAAGGTAAAACTAATCTACAAATTTTGTTTTTTTGGTAAAACTAGTTCTCAAAAATTGTAAATATTGTCAAATCTAGTTCGCAAAGTTTAATAATTGAACCTCAAATATAGATTGAATTTTCCATATTTTAAAAACATTTTTATCAAAATTGTCAAAATATGAGAACTAGAGATATCAAATTAAAGTTTGTAGATGAAACAAGACATTTTCTCAATATTGAAATTTTAATTGTTTCCCTTAAATTAAAATATTGGTTAAGAGTAGAGTCGGGGCTGCACTGCATGTGGTGAGTAACATGGTGGGGTAGGGTAGGTACCTTAAGTTATTAAGATCTCATTCTCAATCTCCCTTCCTAATTCATGTTACACATTTCTTGATAATTGATTACAAATCCCGACAATTGTCAACTAACTTGTCTCTTCAGGATATCATTCTAAATACTTGTAGCAGGCAGAATAAAGCATGATCCCCACCTTTTGTCCATCTTCACTTGCTACTAATAGTTTTGTTCTCCAATTCAAGACATCAAACTTTTATAGTTTCTGATATGGATAAAATTGATTAATCTTGAGGAATTCAGGCAAGTTGTTTTGTGTCTGATCATAGAATTGCATGTGCATGTGGATGTAGGGTCGAAGAGATTGGCTATTGAAGGTTCAAGTTTGAGGCAAATGCATGTGCTTGTTGGTCATAGCTCGTTTGGTGGCTGTCAAACTTATTTCTGCTGTTGGTACTTCGTCATTTTCCTATTTCTTCTTAGTATAAATATGTGTCTCTTCTCTCTCATCTTCTCACAGAGATTCAACATTTTAATATGCCTTATTCTCAAGCTTCTTTCTTAGTTGTAATTATCTGGGGTTTCGGTTTCTCAATTTTGGGTGTGTTTGGTGATTATGGAGGATGGGACACTGCTCATGCTACCTTCTATGGAGGTGGAGATGCTTCTGGTACAATGGGTGGAGCTTGTGGCTATGGAAACCTGTATAGCCAGGGCTACGGTACCGATACGGCGGCATTGAGTACTGCTCTCTTCAATAATGGACTTACATGCGGCGCCTGCTACGAGCTGACTTGCGCCGGTGAGCCACGTTGGTGTGTTCCTGGAACAATCACTGTTACAGCAACGAATTTCTGCCCTCCGAATCCTTCACTCCCAAATGATAATGGCGGCTGGTGCAATCCTCCCCGTCAGCACTTTGATCTCGCTGAACCGGCTTACTTGCAAATCGCCCAATACCGGGCTGGAATCGTCCCAGTTTCTTTCAGAAGGTAAATTCATTCACATACAGTGATTTTAGTTACAGTGAAGTTATCTGATTTAAAAAATGGAACAGGGTGCCCTGCAAGAAGAAGGGAGGTATTAGATTCACCATCAACGGTCACTCCTACTTCAACTTACTCCTAGTGACCAACGTGGCCGGCGCCGGCGACGTTCATTCTGTGTCGATCAAGGGTTCAAATACAGGGTGGCAGCCAATGTCCAGAAACTGGGGTCAGAACTGGCAAAGCAACTCCAATCTAAATAATCAGGCTCTGTCCTTTCAAGTGACCTCCAGTGACGGCCGTACACTCACAAGCTTCAACGCTGCTCCCGCCGGCTGGCAGTTTGGTCAAACCTTTGAAGGCGCCCAATTTTAATTCGTAACTTTATTGCTCAAGTAGCAGAACCCCCTCGCCCGCTTAGGCCGTCAACTTGAACGATAGGTTCCAAGTATGGCACTCGAAGATTATATTGTACAAGTGTGTATACTTATTTATGTTGATGGAATGGAACACATGAGCAAATTTCTGCAAATTCCCTTTATGATGAAGTGGGAATCCATTGATTCCCCTGTATAAAATTCTCAACGGAATAATAGTGAACATGGTTCGCCGGAATCTGGCTGCTCCAGGCAACACGTTTTGATGTATCAGAACCAGGCCCTGTATTCTCAAATTCGCCATAGTAAAGCGTTTGCAGAGCAAAATCTCCACTCCAAAGCAACCATCCTTCTGCTGTGATAAGTGACTCTAATTCGCATCTAATGAAAACCGTTCTTGAATACTCCTTCCATGGCCGTCCCAAGAAATTTCTATGCACTTTAGGCTTGCTGCGGTAAAGAGACATGTATGTATCCGTGCCATTGATGACACAGTTATGGAAGACAAAACCAGTTGATTGAGCAGGGTCAATTCTTCCATGGGCAGTCACTGCATTCTTCTCACCTTTTTCTGGATTTACTTGACGAGGGGAAATAAGAATGAGACAGTCTTGGAAAAAGGAAGCTGAGTTTCCGAATATGAAATCAACGTTGCCTTGGATTCTGCATGATTTGTAATACTGTCGCAAGCTGTGGGCGTAGAGTGTGTCTTGGTTGCCGAGGAATTCGCAATTCTCGATCACTGATAGATCACTATCTGATCGGAATGCTACAGCTTGGTGTGCCAAAGGACCAGCTTTGTTCTGGAATGTAATACCAGTAGCCATGAATCCATCACCCACAACACCTTCAACCAGTAACCATAGAAACAGATTCAAGAATCTCATATTTCTAGAGGCAGAGTAGCAAAAAATACCCAATTACAGAGTAAAGTTGATTGGAAAATCTAAGAACACAGAGTTCTACTTACCGACGGTGGCGGTGTTGTAAGTGGTGACACCCTGATATGCTACATTTGCAGATCCGGTAATTAGGGTTTTACCCATGCCATCTCCTAGGAATACAACATTCTTCTTCTCGAAAGGAACCCGAACCGTCTCTTTGTAAACTCCGGTTTTTATCCATATGACGAACCGATTACCGAGAGGTGAATTCTCCGGTGCGGAGTTTACCGCCGCCTGTACCGTGTGGTAGTTACAGCCAGACTTGCATACGGTCACATGGGGCTTCAGATCTGAAGGTATGCCTCCCATAAAACCTGAGCCCGAGGGTACTGGCGTCGGGTTCCAGAACCCGTCGCGTTCCGTCTTTAAGTAGGTCCAGAAACTAGTTTTATCTCCGGAAATATCGTAGTTCGCTATCATCGCTAGAGCATTAGCGCTAGAGACGATTAACGAACTGTTGAAGAATAACATTGTTTTAACCACAAGGTCTGTGGTGTCGTTAACGTACTTGAGCCCCGACCAGCAATCGTACTGGTAAACCAAGGAAGCGCTCATCCATGCCCGCGCGTCCTTGATTAAACCCCGCGATAAGGCACTGTCCGCCATATTCGTTCTGTACTTGGAGTAACCCAGCAACTCAATACACGTTTTTGCAGCATTAGAAAGATTAAATTTTTTCACCGAGGAGTCGAGGATATTCTGAACCATTTCCCGACCCACATCGCGATTCTTATCAGAAGCACGCAAGGCAAAATGTATGGCTTCAACAACGGTAGCATTTTGAGGGTGACGACTCAAAGAAGCTTCGCAGGTAGAAGGATCACGTGAGGCCTTGCAAACCTCATGGATCGTATTGTAATTAGGGTTGGGGTCCCGTTTACTGGAGACGGCGGAGGCGATGAAGAACAATAGAAGGGAAAAAAGAAAAGCAAGCAAGGTCATAATAAAGAACAGGAATTTCCAATTCCGGATTTGTGCGGGATTCTGGCTGGGAAATGGGGAAATGAACGATGGCTGATGATGGGAAGAATCTGTATGTCTTCTGTGCTGCATTCTATCAAATACGTCGTCGTCTTCTTCTGGTGATCACAGTAATGGCGCATTGACTGTAAAGAAAGTCCCATTTCAGAAAAAGGAAATCCAGATCCGCCATTAACAATTCTCGTTTATTGCGAAATTGACCGACGAGGTTACAGTTTTTAGTAAAACCAGAAATCAATATATATAATACATTAGAAATATTGATAGTGATATTATAATTTTAAAATTATATAATAATTTTTAGATGAAATCATCCTTCAAATTATTTATTTTGAGATAATTACACTAATGCCCATTGTTCCTTGGATATTTTTTGGTAATATTTGAAAATACCAATTATGATACTAATGGCAAGTATTGTAATTAAAAAATTATATTTATTCAGACAACATAAAATCCAACTATTAAGATTATATAGCATACACTTTCACATAATTATATTAATACGTTATCAAGATTTTAATATATTCAACTCATCAATAGTAATAAAGATGGTTTATAATTATTAATTAAATAATATTTAAAGAAATAAATATAATCCCAATCATGAAAATATATTGATGTACTTTATTGAATATTTATAGAATATATCAAAGAATATTTTTAAATAAAGCTATATAGAAATATATTTATATATTCTAATCGTTTTAAAAACTTTAACAGCAATGGAAATTAAATTAACCTTATTTTTATCATAAAATATACCAGAATCAATTATATATATTATTTTAATGTAATATTGAAGGAAATGTTAGCTCATCGAAGAAGGCCCATCAGGCCCAAACGTTTTCCGGAAGATGATTATATATAGAACACCTTCGTCTTCTTTCCTTAACCTTTGGTTGTTGCTTCTGTTTCGTATTTTCGTGTTCGTAAAACTAGGTGCTCTGCCCACATTCAACCCGCTTTTTCGTCGTTGTCTTGTCGAAGAATAACGATGATGATCAGAATCCGTAGCCGCGACGGTTTGGAACGGGTTTCAGTGGAAAATTTGTCGGCTACAGTGGGCCAACTCAAGTTGGAGATCGAACAACAGCTTGGAGTCCCAGTCCATGCGCAAGTTCTGTCTACAAACAAAAGATTACTTCTTGCGAAGAACCCTGATGAATTTAACGAATTTACAGATATGGGTGACGCATATACGGGTTTGTGTTCGCTTAAAGTATCACATGGCTCCATAGTTTACCTAGCTTATGAAGGAGAGCGTACAGTTGCTGGGCCAGCCTTCCAGCCATCAGGCTCTTTTGGTAAGAAAATGACAATAGAAGATATGATTTCAAAACAAATGAGGATTACACCACAAGAGAATCCACATTGTGAACTTGTCTCCTTTGATATTGATGCAGCTAATGCGTTTCAGCTTTATGTAAATCAAAGTATAGGTTTTACGTTTAAACGGGGTGGTTTCATGTACGGTACTGTATCAGAATTGGGTAAAGTTGAGGTAAATTTTATTTATGAGCCTCCACAAAGAGGGACAGAAGAGAATCTATTGCTACTGAGGGATCCAGATGAAGAGAAGTACGTTGAAGCTATAGCTTTTGGATTGGGAATGAAGAAAGTTGGGTATATATTTAATGAGGGAATTAGTGAACACAATAATGATTACACCATGTCAAATTCAGATATTTTACAGGCAGTTGAATTACAATGTGAGGGAGATTTAAAAGAGTGGATCACTACAATGGTGAAACTGAATGTGAACGAAGATGGTGAAAGGAGTGTTTGTTTTGAAGCTTTTCAATTGAGTGATATTTGTTTAAAGCTTTTTAAAGAAGGGTGGTTTGAACAAGATACAGTCAATAATGTTAATGATCCTAAGTTGTCAAGGATGAACAAAGATGTCGTAGTTGCAGGGAAGTATACAAGAGATGTAGACAATGATTTTTTCCTTGTTCCTGTCAAAATTTCTCAACACCAGGTTAGTTCTTTGCTTTGCCTTGTCTGAATTTGGTTTGTGTTTTTACAGTCTTGTCTACATTTTCAGGGTCCGCTTTCATCGTCATTTCCGATTGAGAACAGAGACGACTGTCTGGTGACAATGAAGGCACTAAAGATGCATCTAGATCGAACAAAAGGACTCCCGTTCGTTAAAAGAATTTCGGATTTTCATCTGTTGCTTCGTCTTTCGGAGCATTTAGACATAAACATCGATGTTCCCGTGTTGACGGGATGTGTTATGTCTCAGGGCACAGTTCGTGAAGGGTATCAGCTCCTCATCGAGTCACTTGCCTGCTCATCATCTTAAACTAAACTAACTGCTGCTGTCTGTCTATATGTTATATGCAAAAAATCTCTTGATTCTTAAAGAAAATCAAAGTGTCATACAAATGCTTTATTGAATTGTAATAGAACAAGCGCAATTTCACATACCCTCAGAGAACAAACAGATTAAATAGATGAAGAGAAGGATGTAGATGGAGTGAAGATGTACATTTCACTACCATGTGGAGAGATTCGAGCACTGAACGAACCTACTATCTCCGTTGCAACATATTCGTGCTGCAATGCAGAAACTCAGTAATGTAGAACAAACTAATGCACAAAAGTATTCAATTACCTTCCACAAATCTCTGATGGATACGCTTGTCGAAGATTCGAGGCCAAGAACAGTCCATTGAGCCGTAACAGTGGCTGGTTTCGAGTCCTTATTCCATAACACCACAGCTAAACGGTTTTTGGAAAGTGGACCGGCCCATATCTGAAACCACAAACAACTAAATAGAAAAACAACCAGAACAAGAACAAGAACAAAAGCTTGTGTTTCCTACTTGATAGCTGCTATCAGGTCCATATGTATAAACCTTTCTCCCTTGAACACCGAGTGAATCTGTAATAAAATTCGTACCATTTTGCTTGAATCGAAGAAATGATACCATTATAAAGATGTAATAAGCTTGCCTTGGTTCACAGCAATAACCTCTTGATTGCTAAGAATTTCATAAGTCTCTAGCGACATGTTTCTCACATCACAGCCAATTAGAAGTGGAGACTGATAAGATTTTAGTTCGTTAAGAGTGATGATTCAGCCTATCGTTACATAGACAAGGATTACGCACCTTCATCAGAGCCCAGAGGCTAAAATGAGCACGGTATTCGTCGTAACTCATTCCACCGTTTCCAACTTCAAGCATATCAGGGTCTGTCAAAAAACCAGACACTTGATGAACTGTAACTAGTATATTACAAAGATTTTAGTGCTACCATTCCATCCACCAGGCCCTGCATAGGCTGCCCATTTGTCATTGATATCAGCTATCGTTGTAAAGCTACGACCAAAAATGCCAAAAATTATGTCAAAAATGACAATTTTTGCAATGAAACTTCTGTTCATAGTAAAAAAAGTGAAGAGTATAGTGAAGGACTCAAAACCTTTCCCATGAATCCTTAATATCATCTGTTGTTCTCCAGCTGTTGCCGACTTTGCCAGCCCAGAGAGCTGGATCATGCACACCCCTGCAATGTTTCAAATAATTGTAAGAGTTGATTAAACATTATGTATTAAATTTGTAAAGCTTACCATTCACAAAGCGAGTAGAATATCGTTCGTCCAGTTGCATTCAGGGCATCACGCATGGGAGGATATCTGATAAACATGTGCCACAATGACATCAATATGTTCCAAGTTAAACCAACTCTCAAGTTGAGGTTAAATGCTTACCTTTTCTCAGGATCAATACCGAGATTGAAGCAATTGTCATATTTCAAATAATCAATCCCCTAAAGGATAATGTTCATGATATGAACAGTTTAGAAGAATAACTACAAGACAAAGAAACAACTCACCCAAGACGCAAAACGTTTTGCATCATCAGATTCATGATTTAGTGAGCCTGGTCTAACTTGGCATGTAAAAGCCCTACAGTAAATTTAACTCAAGAACTAGAAAAGAGAAACAAATGAAGATACATAGGTACAAAAACTCGAAAGAATGCAGCATATGTTTACCCTGCATCAGAGTAGATACCCAACTTCAATCCTTTGGAATGTACATAATCCGCAAGAGCTTTCATCCCCGATGGAAATGTTTTCAGATCAGGAACTACTTGTCCCTGCAATAAAACCCTTTTAAGCTAGACATTGAGTAACTTGGTGCTGTAGAATATTGATATACCTTTGAATCCCGTTCAAGTTCAGACCAACAATCATCTGCGTTTCATGATTTTGAGTGTCTCAGATTATATGAAGAAGCAATAAAAATGATTGTAATAAAATACCTATATTTACATAGTTGTAGCCTAACTTTGCTAAGCCAGTTGAGATAAGTGCATCAGCTGTGAGAAACGTAACAGGTTAATGAGTTCAGTTTGACAAAATACTATCATTTGACAGCACATTCTTGGACGTATTAGATGTATTGAACCAGAATAACAATGACCTGTTTCCCTGATGAGATCTTCGGTAATATTACAGGCAAAAAAGTTCCAACTATTCCATCTGCCACACAAATACAAATTAGTCATCCATTAATCAAATCTATTTCAGAGAAAATGTGGGAGAAAGCAAAATTCCAGTCAAGGGCATGAACATTAAAGCAGAAAGCAAATACAACCCCAAACCGGAACACGCCGACAAAAGAAAAAAAAGCCATTCCTGGATCTAAACAAATACCAGCTCACTACTCAGGGGAAAAGAAGGAGATGAGAGGCATAATTTTACACCATCCGGGGAGTAACCATTTTTAGCTGCAAATCCCATAATCAGAAGTATGAAAATGCGAGAGATTGGTTTTCCTTGGTTATTGAAGTACGAATGTAAAGGCAACAGCACCTGGCTGTGACCACCATCTAGATTACTTAAAAATGCAGAATCACTAGGGCATCTCCCTCATGGTATCAATATTGATTATCTAAGCTTTAATAACAATTTTTTAAAAAGATTTGTGAAGTAATCTGTTGTTCACCAAAAAATTCTTTCCAGTTTCCAGCTATTTGCCCAAGCCCGAGTAAGTTACTTGAAGTAGAAAATCGATTTGAGGAAAATGTTACGCATACCCCATCTGAGGAGTTCTGGCGAGTCCGTTTGAAACCTGGAGAATCCCATACTTGGATGTGTCATAAACAGCAGCCATTCGCAAAGAAGCCTCCCTTTGATAAGGGTGAACTCTGGCAGCAGCCTCCGCTCCCATAAGTCCACACACAAGCAGAACCACAGCCACCGTGACTCCAGTACTAGTTCTCGCCATTGAATGATTACAAACGAATAAAAATAAAACACCTCCGAATTGGGATGGGATTGTCAGATGATGCTCGGAATCTCAAGTGAAGTGGTGCATTTCATAAGAGAACATTCTAGATATACCCTTCAAGTTTGATAAATTTAATTTTGACCTCGAAAGTTTTTAAACTTCACATAAATTATTTCTATTTTTCTTTTCTCATATTATAAATAAACTCTAAAGTTATATTTCTAATACATTAATATTTTTGTGAATTATAATGAAACGTACGAATTTCAATTGGAAAATATTTTTTCAATTATATTAAAATTTTAAAAATTATTCATTTCCTAAAAATATTTCATCTATATTATTAATATACAATTCTATACTTTTGTAAGTTTCGATGCTTTACATTTTGAAAAGGTTAATAGTTGTATATTTTATTCTAATTTAACGAATTTTTATTTTTGAATATTATACAAATTACTAAGGAATTTATAATTATGTATTGAACGTTAAAATACTATAAAAATTATACGAGATGAATTATATCAAATCAAAGTATTCCAACGAATTTCATCCCGTAGCGTGATGTATTTTTGAACGATTATATTATAATTAATATCCCAATTTCATGATTAAATCTGTGATATTAAATCAATGTGCGGTCATGGAGAATGGGCCGGAGGTAAAGCCTTTACAGCCCAATTCCTCCATGCTTTCTGTATTTTACTATTTTTGAGAAATTCCTCAAAATTTGTAATTCAATTTTGTCTGGATATTTTTAATTCTTGCTTTTGCATGTAAAACTATTTTATGTTCAAAATTAATTTTGGACACTACAAAACGTCATTTTTTCCTAATAAAAAGAATAATTTATTTGATTTAATAATTTAATTGTGAGCGTAGAAATTTGAGACCGTTGTAAATAGTTTTAATTAGGGCATCGGGTTGTGAAGGAGATGCACGTTCTTCCGTTCTTTTTCATTTCATGTTCTTCAAAATTCAAATATTCTCAATCAAACGGTCATCTCCTCCGTTTCGTGAGCTTTGATTGTGGATTTCTTGATCGCTAAGGGACTGGGAGCAATCAGTGACGACGGAGATTATGATCGTCGATGATTCTCGAATAGAGCGGATCGTATCCGTTTTCGTCGCTCTTCATTCCCGTGAAATTGTAAGTACCGTATTCTTTTTGGCTGGCCCATTTTACTATGAGCATAACGTGGGTTTATGCGCAGATTTTGTGTGCGTCGTTTGTGGTGCTTTNCAGCCTCCGCTCCCATAAGTCCACACACAAGCAGAACCACAGCCACCGTGACTCCAGTACTAGTTCTCGCCATTGAATGATTACAAACGAATAAAAATAAAACACCTCCGAATTGGGATGGGATTGTCAGATGATGCTCGGAATCTCAAGTGAAGTAATGCATTTAATAAGAGAACATTCTAGATATACCCTTCAAGTTTGATAAATTTAATTTTGACCTCGAAAGTTTTTAAACTTCACATAAATTATTTCTATTTTTCTTTTCTCATATTATAAATAAACTCTAAAGTTATATTTCTAATACATTAATATTTTTGTGAATTATAATGAAACGTACGAATTTCAATTGGAAAATATTTTTTCAATTATATTAAAATTTTAAAAATTATTCATTTCCTAAAAATATTTCATCTATATTATTAATATACAATTCTATACTTTTGTAAGTTTCGAGGCTTTACATTCTGAAAAGGTTAATAGTTGTATATATTATTCTAATTTAACGAATTTTTATTTTTGAATATTATACAAATTACTAAGGAATTTATAATTATGTATTGAACGTTAAAATAATATAAAATTTATACGAGATGAATTATATCAAATCAAATTATTCCAACAAATTTTTTCCAGTAGCGTCATGTATGTTAAAATAATATTCTTGAACGATTATATTATAATTAATATCCCAATTTTATATTAAATCTATGATAAACATGTTTTTCATGATTAATTAATTTTAGCTTACCAATTTTAACTTACCAATTTCATGATGTGTGGTAAGCTAAATTAGGGGTGGGACACCTCACCGCGAAACCGTGTAACCGAACCGAATCGATGTTAATCGGTTAAATGGTTTCGGTTATATGGTTAATTGGTTTTTGCGGTTCGGTTAATATCAGTCAAAACTATTAAACGGTCGGTTATCGGTTTTATTTATGAATATCGGTTTTGATGTCGGTTAACCGATTAACCGATTAAATTATTAAATTAATATATACAATAATATACACCTCTTCTCACATGGCCCATATTTACTTCTTTAAATAAAAGAAATTATACTTACTTGTCATTAGGGTTTGTGGAATTCTCTCTATGTTCTTTCGTTGTTCTTCTTTAAATATATTCAAGTAATATATTCGTTTTTTGCTATGATTAATTGCATATTTGTTGGCAATTTATGAATATTTTATATGTTAGTATTTTTTAGTGTTACAGTTTTCTTGTTTTCAAATTTAAGTTTTCGCATTTCATAATCTTTCTAAGCATGAAAATATTGAATTCTTATTTTTAATTTTTGGTTATGTTGCATCTTTTTGTTATTGTGTTATGTATAATTTTCTCCTGACAATTTCTCCTGTATAAATAAACAATTATTTATGTAAATGTTTAAGTTTGAATATTTTATGTGATTATTTTTATTTATCTAATATTTTTTGTTTGTTACTTTGCTTATTTGGTAGAACAACAAAGTAAATTTCTTGAATTGTATTAGTGTTTATCCGTGATTTTTTTCATTGTTCATTTGATTATCAAGTTACTTATGATTTTTATTCACCATTGTTAATAAATCGTTCTCGAAAGTTGAGTTCGAATTTCAAGCTTGATATAGATTAACATAATCTATTTCAAATTACCTCCATTTGAACAAAATAGAAGTATATTCATTTTGAAAATTATCGGTTATTCTAAATTTTGAACACAATAGAAACATATATCGGTTATTCTAAATTTCCCTACTTTTGAGTCAAAATGAAAAATAGAATAACTCAAAAGGTACATATTCGAAAAGTATGAAAATCAAACTCTCAAATAAATATATTGACAATAGAACAAAGTTTGTAGAATTTTTTTAAAAAAATTAATCGGTTAAACGGTAACCAATTAACCGTCGGTTTCGGTTTCGAATTTCAAATATTGGGCTACAAAACCGATTAACCGAAAATGTTTTGACCGTTTAACCGACCGAATCTCACCCCTAAGCTAAACTGTGGAGAGATGAACGTATTTATAAGAATGTGATTTTTAAAACTGTTTGGTAAAAAACAATGCAATGATAAACGTGATTTTGATAAAAATATATATTTACCCTTAACATAAAAAAAATATATTGTATCTTAGACATAATATCAAAATCAATGGACCCTAGTTTTGGACCATATGCACGACTTGAAGCAGATGAAATCACTAGCAACAAAATAAGATGATAAGGACATTGATGAACCATAATTACTCCGGATAATTACTCCCGCCTTCCAGAACACTTGTTGCAAATGGCTTGGTAACTCTTGATGAAACCTGGAGGTATAAAAGCAACAAATGAATATGCACTTGATTTCAGAAGGAGAATACCAAAGTAACATCCCACCCCACAGTATCTTGATTACTAATCCAAGGCTCTTTGGTCCATTTCTAATCCAAGGCATCAAGATTCTTTGGTCCATTTTGTTAGAATAATTAGTAAGAATCGCCTCAAACTTTACAAAGAGTTGATGGTTAGCAGGTTTATTTTAATACTCCCCGTAAGGTGTAGATCTCCTTCTTAGTTCTTATTACACATACCAAGTCTACTTCTTAGTTCTTAAAACCTGGGCTTCTGCAAACTTTTAGTAAAAACATCAGCAACATGTTCATCTCCATGGCAGTGAACAAACTAAACTTCTTGTCGTTTTCAGCATCTCTTACAGTATGATATTTGACCTTTATATATTTGGACCTCTCATAGAATACTGGATTCTTGATCATAGCTAAAGTTGATTTATTATCACATATATTTTAGTGGCATGTTCTTGAATTAAACCAAATTCAACAAGTAATTCTCTGAGCCATATTTGATTAATAATTTAATCATGTCCAACCTAGTCATTGGAGCAAAAGTTTCATTGAATCTGAGAATATCCCTTTACGACTAATCTTGCTTTAAGTTTGTTCACACTCCCATTTGGATTCAATTTGATTCTGAAAATCTATTTTGTACCAATGATGTCTTGAGATGCAGGTCTATCAACCAAAACCCATGTGTTATTTTTATGTATTGAAATAAGTTCTTGGATGTCCAAATTATTTATTGGGACTGGAACTCTAGCAAGTTAGTGAAGGTGTATTCGTTGTGCAACAAAAGTATGCATCTGATCTTGTGTATAGGTTTGGAGTGATGGAAACTGCTTCAACTCCCATGACTGGAGGATTAAAATTGGTGGCCAAGGATGGGAGTCAATTAGCATATTCAAAGTTGTATCAAAGCATGGAAAGATCTCTTATGTATCTGACCATCTCTCGACCTGATATTATGTTATCTGTTAGTATTCTATCAAGGTGCATTCAAGAATCTATCATCCTTCATCTAAATGATGCACGTAAGGTTCTATCTTATATCAAAACTACTCCACAATGGGGCTTATGGTTCAAACAAGGTGTAGAAGTAAAACTCTTTGGCTTTATCGATTCAGACTTTGCGGGATGTTTGGACAATTCAAAGAGTACTACTGGCTATTGTTTCACTCTTGGATCAAACTTTTTCTGTTGGAATTCAAAGAAGCAAGGTGGTGTGGCTCAGTCATCCGTCGAGGCAGAATATATGGATGTTGCATCTGCTTCCAATAATGCAATATGGCTGAGAGAATTACTTGCTGAATTTGGTTTAGTTCAAGAACATGCCACTAAAATCCTATGTGATAATAAATCAACGGTAGCCATAATCAAGAATCCAGTATTCCATGGGAGGTCCAAACATATAAAGGTCAAATATCATGTTGTTAAAGAAGCCGAAAAACGACAAGAAGTTTAGGTTGTTCACTATCCTGGAGATGAACATGTTGCTGATGTTTTTACTAAAAGTTTGCACAAGCCCAAGTTTGAAGAACTAAGAAAGAGACTTGGTATATTGATGGAACATCCATTACGGGGAGTATTAAAATTAGCCTTATTCCATTGATAAGTCACCTCTAAAGACAACCAAACTTCTGGAAAACCAATCCATAATTTTCGGTTGTCCTTAGAGGTGACTTACTTATCAATTGACTAAGGCTAATTTTAATACAATTGTAATCTTAGGCATTTGACCCAATGGTCCGTTAATCTATAATCATACAGTTAATCTTTTGCAAATTATAATACACAATACAAAAGCTATGTGGGATACCTTTGACGCTATTACTATACGGTCTTGCGAAATTTTGTGGGTTCGCATCCAGTATCCAAGATAATCCTCATTCCTCCCATGAGTTTCTGCACAGAAACAAGAAAGTGATGCAGTAGCCAGACCTAAGCAGAGTCTTGATACAATAATTCCGGGCACCAGATGAAAAATCGGCATTGCCATGAAAATACATGGAAACCCAACCACCGTGCGTTCGTCTCCACAGTCGTGGATAGAAATAGAAATTCCCACGCACTCGCACTTGGCTATTCATCAAACACAAAGAAATCACAATAAACGTGTACCCTTAACAGACAAATTGATAAATGTATTTATGTAACTTTACAAATCAAGCTTCTAAAACCAGCTATCATCCACCATCATTTTTTTAAGTTCACCTTACTGTGTGATTTACGTTTTATTTGGATTGTGAACAAAAAAATTACACTGTATTCATAACATCGGCCTTTAAAACACCAAAAGTAACAAATCCATTAAATCATTGTGGGGCAATGTAGTGGGCCTGAGGTAAAGCCTTCACAGCCCAATTCCTCCATGCTTTCTGTATTTTACTATATTTGAGAAATTCTTCAAAATTTGTAATTCAATTTTGTCTGGATATTTTTAATTCTTGCTTTTACATGTAAAACTATTTTATGTTCAAAATTAATTTTGGACACTACAAAACGTCATTTATTCCTAATAAAAAGAATATTTTATTTGATTTAATAATTTAATTGTGAGCGTAGAAATTTGAGACCGTTGTAAATAGTTTTAATTAGGGCATCGGGTTGTGAAGGAGATGCACGTTCTTCCGTTCTTTTTCATTTCATGTTCTTCAAAATTCAAATATTCTCAATCAAACGGTCATCTCCTCCGTTTCGTGAGCTTTGATTGTGGATTTCTTGATCGCTAAGGGACTGGGAGCAATCAGTGACGACGGAGATTATGATCGTCGATGATTCTCGAATAGAGCGGATCGTATCCGTTTTCGTCGCTCTTCATTCCCGTGAAATTGTAAGTACCGTATTCTTTTTGGCTGGCCCATTTTATTATGAGCATAACGTGGGTTTATGCGCAGATTTTGTGTGCGTCGTTTGTGGTGCTTTGTTCAGGGATGAAGGTGGTATCTAATTATCAAGTGATGAACACTGGATTATCAGATTCTTTTCAGAGAAATCTATTATTGCGATGGCGAATTATTTTCTTAATCCAAATTTACTGCCATGAACAATTATTAAGTATTAACATCAATTGTGGTTTGCTTTTGACCATATTTTCAAAACTTTTCAAGATGCAGTTGTTAATAGGCTGGGAGATGCTACTTCTGCTGCTATTTTTCAGCACCTTGAAGGGGAGCACATCGACCATATCTCTTTATGCATTTCCGGTAGGTACAAACTTCATGGCCAAAACAACCCTCTTTTACAATATATGTGTAAATCTGAAAGCTGAATTTGATGTATGGTATGCTGTGACCATTTTGTAGATTTTTGTACGAGTAGCTTGGGAGTAACATTCTTCATGCTTTTGCAGCAGTTTCCTCATCTACTAATAAATTACTTTTTCTATTCAGATTGTCAGTGCAAGTGTGCAAGTAATGAGATCCTCATTACCAAAACTCCTCAACCTGAGAGGGAAACTTGACTGACATACTTGAATAGAATAATTTCCAAATGAGGATCAACGATTCTGAATTTATGTTGGAAATACAATTCCTCATTATGTACGAGAGTTGTGAACAGTTTTCTTCTTGGTAGGAAGTGGAACTTGAATGAAACCAAACTTTTTCCTCTGCACAAAATACTGCTGCTTCTTCAAATTTCCTTCCATTGCCATTTTAGTAGGATGCATAGTATCTTCACTTCTTTCACTCAACATTTGGCTCAAAGTGACATGTCCTCTTGTAGAATTATTCTCCACTCTTGTCCCCATCCTCACATCATCTTGTTCAATGACTTTCCAGCCAACTCCCTCTCCCTTTGATCTAAAAGAAGAATCCATCACCTCTCTGTATTCTTGTCCATCATTATAGTTGACAGCAGATAGGTTCAATTTGGTAGATCTGTTGTCTCCATTCATAGTTTCCTCATATTTTTCAGCTTTTTTTGCTTTCTCTGTGAGGAATATGTAGTCTTCAAATGAAAGAGTTATCCTTTTTGATGAATTTGAATAGTGCTCCAAAAGTGTGTGTCTGTTCTTCTCCTCCTCAGCAATAGCGACGGCTTCCACCGCTGTGGCTGCTTCCTCCATTTTCCTTGCTGCATTAAGTCTCATCTCCACCATTTTTATACTATTGTTCGTTCTTTCGATCTCCAACATTGCCTTCAAAACCTCGTACCTCGAAGCTTCCATCAAGTCACCTTCAAAATTCACTTCATGGACAAAAGCCATGCCAGAAATCATCTCAGCATTTTGTTTAGTTTCTCTCTTTTGTATAATATTCTTATGACATCTAATTTTTCTGTTCAGGTTTTCAACAGAAGCTTGAAGCTTAGCAAGACATAGTGATGTTTTATTGAGGTTCACTTTAACCTCATTAAACTCCATAGATGAGGTAAATGACTCTTGCAACTTAAGGGATTCAACGTAACATCTTGCGTTTTCGAGTTCTTTCGATACTTTAAATGTTTGCTGCTGTTTGATCATGATTTCCCTCTCCAGCTGCTCCACATCCAATCCCTGCTATTACATATAAATGATGAGCACAGAGAGCTTTAGAAATACTAAAACTTGCAGTATGTGCCACTGACATTGACATCTGAGCCAAAACGATGCGAAAGCCATGGACCGCCTCCGCCAAAACGATCAACGGCCTCCTTGACAGACTCGAATGGCGGTAAAGTATCGATCTCTACCCTCGGGTTCATGTGTGCCATTGAATTTGCAGGTTTCAGTGGTGTGGAGAAGGAGAATATTAATACAACAAACGATCATCATTGTGTCTATCTGTCGGTATGATTTCAACTTCATGGTCTCGTTAAAGAGAAAACTTTAAGTAAAAAGATGTCACCATTTTTAGGAAGTGAAAAATTAATTTACTGAATAGCCCCTCTTCTGGGATTTGGTGAGATATTATTATTTATATATTTTTAATTAAAAAATTATTAACGCAACTCAATAATTCGAAATATTTAGTGAGGCATTGAGATGGGGAAAGGACAAGGAATCCAATCATTGTAGGCTAAAAATGATTTGCTTTTTACAAAAATTCAAAGGCATTATTACAATTAATAAAACCCTAATTTATAATAAGATAATACACATAATCTTCAAATCAAATAACATATATAAATAGATGAAAAAATCAACTCCGTATCCATAATTTGTACAATATGATCATATTAATTATTAAAATTGGGTTGTGGGTACTACTCCAACCCAAACCTAACTTTATTGCCTCATCTAGTCATGTACAGACAAAGGGGATATGTAACATTCTTTCATCACATCTTTATTAACTTATAAGTCTTTGATTATTCACGTGTTGAATTATAAACTTGAAATAAGATAATCATATTAGATTATGACATTCGAATGAATAGCAATAGTTTTAATCCATTTTTGTAATATTAGTTTTAACAACTTTTTTTTTATTTTTTAAAGTTTGAATATATAGTCATTATATATTTTAAAAATTAAAATATCAAATACAAATTATATATCAAATATAAATGGTTTCGAAACTTAGGAATTCAAACACTCAATTCTTAAAAATTTAAGAAATTAACAATAAATATTATATCAACTTATGAAATTTGATATCTAATTTACAAACTTTGAGATATTAACACTATTTTAATGTTCGATGGTCATTAGCAAACACCATTTGTGTAAGATTATATGAAATAAGGAAAATTTTATTTTTTTCATTATTTTTATTAATTTGAAATTATCATGGTATTATTATAAGAAAAATTGCATTTATATATAGGTTGTAGGTTGTAGCTGTAGCCATGCCAACCCCCACGTTAGATTTGAGTGCTCCAAACAAAATAATCTCATCTCATTATTATCTTATTGTTACATAATCAATATTTAATATAATATTATTCACATATTTACAAGATGCTTCAAATAACATAATTTATAACTGCTCAATAAATATCCAGTTCTTGTTTGCTTGTCCATGGCAGAAGCCAAGCTTGAATTCTCACGCCTCTCATCAAGAAGAAGACCACCCGCCTCCACGCCGGAGGGCTCCTTCAGAATTCCATACTTCTGCGGCGGTGGGGCTGGTGCGGTGCCATTTCAATGGGAGTCTCAACCCGGGACACCAAAGCATCCGCTCTGTGAAAGCCCTCTACCGCCGTTGACCCCGCCGCCTTCGTACAAAGTTAGGGCTAATGGGAGTTCGTTAACAACCGTGCGGAATAAGGGTTTGATCAAGTTTTCTAATGTCTATAATTCAGTTTTTCCGATCAAGAATGTAACCACGGTGTCACCATCGGAATCGTCATCATCTTCGGTCTCTTCTTACTCTTACTCTTTACCCTCGACGCCGTTAAACTGTGACTGCGCTGATTCTCCGTCGTGCTCGAGGAGCCCACGTACAAAATTCTTCAGAGGTTGCTGGCGTATCCCATATCTCTGATTTATCTTCTCGTTTCAAGTTTCAATGTTGTAAGAAAATGGTGAATAATGACAAGTTTATTATCCAAATGGAATGAATAATCGCGTTAAACAACAAACACAGTATTGATAAAGATGGGGATTACTACGTGATACCATAACACGAACAACATAAACACTTGGCTTCACGGGCTGACTGGCTCTGTGTATATTAAATTAGTTAACTCTCCTGCAATTCTTCCTGATCTCGCCATTTGTTCCTGTTAGAGGACTAATGTTTCCCATTTTAATCATTCCATTGATGAAATCTTTGTCGAAAGAATCAGGGTGCTTGATGAATCCCCTGACTATTGAATCAGTAGACCCTCCGTTGTAAAGCTGCTGATCAGTGTGGAGAAGGCCGCGTTTCTGAACCAGGTTCTTGAAGTAATTGTTGTCGAATCTCGTTGCAGTCTGAAGATCTAACGGCGCCAGATTATTATCACCAACTCCGGCGGTTCTCGGACAGTTGCTTTGTCTGGTTTGGGCGAAAGTTGGGTCTATTTCAGTCTCGTTATAGATTCTAGCCCTGAATGTCGTGCATCTTGCTTGTCCAATCGTGTGACTACCTGAGATTTGTTTCTTTTTATAATAACATGTACCTTTTGTTAGAACAAAACGTGAAATTAAGACCTGATAGAGCAACTAAATCCTTGGTGGATAAGCCGAGTGCATTGAATCTCGTAATCAGGGCACTGAGATTTGAAGTTGGTGCAGGAATTCCATTGTTTGCTGCAGAAAGGTTCGCTGTTCGAGCGTCTCTTCTTCCAAGTTTCACCTTCCATGTCCTGCCCCCGAGCTGCAAAAACATATTGAGTTTACGACACACGATTTCAATATAAAATCTCTAACAAAAACATATATAAAATCTCACGATTTCAACGGAGTCCCGAGCGCTAACAGCCAGTACATCGGCACATGAAACTACGCCGGGACAAGCATTCTCCACAGCAGATTTGATGTTATCAATAACATCGAATCCCCTAGCAGAGTTACGATTCGGAACAGCTCCTTTTTCTCCGGTGAAAGTCTGTGTATCGTCCAGCAAAATGGATCCGTCGCATCCCTGACAAGTATCAGAAGAAAGAAATGAATATTTTGCACTGTTTTACATATGCATGAAAGAAACAAGACAAATATTACATTGACAAAGCAGTCATGGAAGAAGAGACGGAGAAGGGAGGCGCCCATTCTTGCCTCCTTCTGAATGGCTGTCTGAACAACAGACCTGATTACAGGGAAGAGATTGGGGCATGATTTGGAGTAAAATTTAGTGGATAGCGTAGCTGAGGAGAGTGAAGCGCTGAGGAAGAAAAACAGAGTGATGAAAGCAAATGCAGATTTCAATGATGCCATTGAAGGAAGATACTTTAATTTCGATGAAAATGCTACACTATATATAGACAGAACAAGAAATAGAAAGAAACCAAAAATGTAAGAGCAGGTAAATTGCATTAACACAGAACCTAATCAATTGACTCCTCCTCTGCATGTCGTCAAATTTATGTTCTTTGAATTGTACTAATTTATAACGAGAGTAATATCATACTAATTTGTTTGAACTTGTCTTTTTAATGATGAAATACACATATTATAAAAAGACATTGAATTGAAGAAAAGTAGATAGCTAATCACTTTCAGAATAAACAATTTTGGTTTGGTGAAGAAAAAAAGTGTACTGCATGTTGACTATCATATAAGAGAACAGCCAATTGCAATGATTTTGTGTTTAAGACAATGCAATAAAAAGTAGTTGAGGATCAAATAATGTTAGTTGTCTGCATGGAACACAAGATACTGTATGAGCATATTAATTTTGACTTAAGCCCTATTTCATTGTCAACCAACCTGTCATTTCATAACAACCTAAATAAAATAACACTATTATGAAATGTAGAATACATTAATTAAGCTGTTGAAGAAGAAATAGAGGAATTTAAATCTACTATAAATGTGATTATTATTACACTGGTCCAAACTTAACACTATATTTCTACCCATGCGTGCTAATGAATAAAAGGGGATCTCATGGTATATTTCTTTTGAAAAATGATTGAATTAGCGTATATTTATTTTAGTTTATAAGTGAAGTGATTATATATAATATGATGTATTTATCTTGCAGATATTAGAGAGGGAAAATGTATACAGGACTAGTTCAATCATTGAAAATCCAAATTCGTTCAACAAATGAAGAAAAATATTGACAGACCAAGTCAAATTCAACTCAACAAGAACCATTCAAAATTACTTTATATGGGCCGAAGTACATATATACTTAGCGGGCCTTTTTATACATCTCTTTAGCGAGCCTGAACGTCATTCTACTAAGTTTAATTATTAAAGAATTATTAAATCTATACTATTATAAAGCGTTTAGTATTTTAGTAATTTCGCCGACATTCCGCCAACCATTTTTTATTAATTCCCCCAACGGTTAGTATTTTTAACTATTTTTTTGTTTTATCACCACATATGCTGTAGCTAAAGCACAAAGGAAGAGGAAGTCGTCACTCGGACCCCCGTAGTCTCTTGAATCTTATCCTCCTCAAGAGAGAACACCGTCAACTTTATTATTAAACCGCCAACTTTTTTTAATTATTTTTTGATTCTTTATTTTATATAATATAATTGTTTATAATATAATAACTAAATAAGTATAAATATGAGTAAATATTAACATTATTTTATTTTGATAATTTAAATAGATCGTTTTGAAATGGAGATATTAAAACCAGCACGAAGTAATCATAAAAAAATATATAATCAAAACATTGAAACATAATATAATACAATAACAAATTAATAAATAACAAAAAATAGAGATTATTGGAATTAAAAATATTCAAATTAATACATAATATTTAATGATAAATTAAATAGTAAATAGATAAAGTTAATGAAATAAAAAGATAAAATTAAATTTGGATAAAAATTATAATATGGATGAAAATGAAATAAAAATTGATGTGCAGTGAAAAATTTGAGAAGTTGAAAGAGAATATTATGTAGATGTAAGATAATGATTATGTGTAGAGAGATATATACGATAAAAATCATTTTGGACGTAAACAAAATTACATTTAACCTTATGAACCTACATTGCAACAATAAAAATACATATGAATTTTATTATTTAATATTCAAAGTAAAATTTTAAACACCATTACCTTTTTTTTATTTAGTATATATATTTTTTAATCATTAAAGCATATTTAAACAAAAAATATATGATATAACTAATAATTATCTATTAATTTATGTCCAAATTTGTTAATTAATATAAATTAGTATCATATATTCAAATTTATCAATTAATATTTACACACTCATATGTCCAACCAAAAAAATCACACTTACTTAAATATTTTCATATAACATCATATATACATCATATCACGAAAATATACAATATAAAATATAAAAATAAGGGGTTATGATGTGTCCCATATTACTATTAATTGAAGATTACATGCTTCAAATACAATATACCTCATTTCATATCATGTATAAAATTAGAATTAATTGATCATCAAAATATCAATATAACTCATTTAATAACAGAACCGAATGCTATTGAATAAATATTATAAAATGAAACAAAATCTTCACAAAAATAATTTACAATATATAAAAAATATGATTGCATGCATTTTAATAATAACAATTTATAAATATATCTAACTCAAATTCTTCAAATATTAATACATTTTCACTCAAATAGATTCATCAAAATAATAACTCTTTAATTCAAATATTATGGTTAATGTATATTGCAATAACTCAAACAATTATGACTTCTACCATTTCAAATTACATTTTTAATATTTACCATATATATTAAATTATTTGAAAACATTTTAACAAAAAAATATTTATAACAAACAATTACTTATTAATTTGTTTCCAAATTTCTTGATAAATATAAAATGTTGCCATCATGGAAATACACACACTTAATAATTTACATATTTACACGTGAATTTTGCTAGTATATATAAAGCTAATTATTAATTTTCTAATTTTAATTCTAGACGTGCTGACGGTTACACTTGAACATTCCAATGCGTAGGAATTTACAGAGGTCGAAATTTGAAAACAAAAGCCCTAAACCACAACGTTCTAGCGAGGTTGCTGGATCGGCCTGGGGTTGAGTTTCAACTTCACAATTTTCGGCGCCTTTTCGAAGTACCTCGGAACCTTCATCGCATTCGTCGCCCGAAAGGGCTTAAGCTCGCCAGATCTGTGACTTTCTCAGGTTTCTCTGTACCGAAACCAAGATCCAGATATGAATCGAGGTCAATTAATAGATCGAGTCGATGAATCTCTATACCAAGATCTGTGACTTTCTCAGGTTTTCTCAGGTTTCTCTGTAATATCGTCGATTTGGGGATCGTAAAAGCACCCGCGAAGCCAGTAGTCACGGAACCATGGAGAGGACTGGACAAGGTTCCACCATTCGTCGGAGAAGTCATCCACCGCCAGGTAAGCCGAGGGGACGTAAATGGGAGCGTTTGGATTCAGACAAGAAGTCGCCATTGTAGATTTTTTCGAGTTGATGTGGGAGCGGATGTAAATATTTAGACGCAGGTCACGTGACTGACGCCATCTCCCACTGAAGAATTGGAGCATTAGCAGTTAAGCGGATCCCTGAGTGAGATGTTTCAAATTGGATCATGATTGTTGGCCTAAATTTGTTCTATGGATATCTAGCCCCAAACTATACTTTTAAAATAATGAAAGATTGGATCTTTCATCCATGGCTGACAAGGTTTCTCTGAGTGATTAGTCGTTCCGGTCCATTCATTTCAATGGGCAACAGTATAAAAATCCCATTTCTCTTTCATGGGAAATCTGGTTTCATCGGTTGGCGGGCGGAAAAGGCAGGTAATACGAAATGCCAACAATAGTAGATGTTTTGAATTCCTTAAAAAAGCCTAACCTTCAGCTGCCGGGAAATATCACCGGCGATTACTGCTACGTCGATGTTGCGCTGCACTCCCCCGGCGTATGGGGCGATGGGGATGCATCTTTTTTCCATTTCGTTTTGCCACGTCTCTTGCTTCAGTTGGCTACCATCTTCATCATTACCCAATCCCTTCATCTATTTCTCCGACGATTCAATTTGCCACGCCTTGTTTCCGAGATCATGGTAATTATTTTGTTTCACTTTTCCGTCTCCTTGGAACTTCGTGCTTTACCTCTGAAATTGCTTGGCTTCAATTAACAATTATTTGGGATTGCTGCTCTGTTTTTGTGTGTTTGAGAATGCATATGGGGGGGATCAAGCATTTTCCTTGTAATGAAAAATTTTAAATGTTCGAGTTTCCCTGAAGAAGATCCATTGAAGAAAAAGGAAATTTCATTCCGACGTTCTTTTTACGTATATATCTTTTTTTAATTGGCTTTATGATTGTTTTTAACCAGGCGGGGATCATACTTGGACCTAGTCTTCTGGGGCAAATGTTGAGTCTTCAAGATACATTATTTTCTCAAGAAGGAGATGTTTATCTTGAATTACTATCCAGAATTGGCTATATATTCTTCATATTTCTTTGTGGTGTGAAGATGGACCCTAGAATGGTGCTAACAACAGGTATCAAGGCATGGACAGTTGGAGTTCTTGGTGTGACTATTCCTCTGAGCAGTGGCTTTGTATTCAATCTTCTGAATAGAACCACAATACACAGGTATAGGTGGCCAGCTTACAAGAATATTGTGAGCATTCAAAACTTGTTCCCTTTTCCTGTGATTGCTTCAATGCTTGTAGACCTTAAAATTATGAACTCTGAGATTGGTCGTCTTGCTCTGGCAACAGCCTTGATCAGTGATCTTTTTAGTGATCTCTCCTACACCATCCTCACTTATGGCCGTATTGGTCAAATGGGCTTTGCAAATGTTATTATGATTCATTCTGCTATTTTAACCGTCATGCTATTGCTATTTATCTTGTTCGTATTGAGACCCATTTTCATAGGGATCATCAAGAGGACACCAGAAGGGAAGCCAGTTACAAACTTTCATGTCATTTTTACAGCACTGGTAGTCCTATTGGTTGTCTTGCTTACTGATAATGTGGGAATCAATTATCAGTATGGTCCATTTT
Source organism: Utricularia reniformis (assembly GCA_009725065.1). Classification (NCBI taxonomy): domain Eukaryota; kingdom Viridiplantae; phylum Streptophyta; class Magnoliopsida; order Lamiales; family Lentibulariaceae; genus Utricularia; species Utricularia reniformis. The sequence continues at coordinate 55,675 of RWGZ01001190.1, read as the reverse complement.
TACTTGGTTTGGCTTTACCAGATGGACCACCTCTTGGAGCAACACTCGTCGACCGATTAGAGACTCTAGTCTCAGGATTGTTTGCACCACTTTTGCTAACTTTTTGCGGAATGAAAGTCAACTTAGTTGAGCTTTACGATCTAAAGTTCGTAGCCACCGTGTGGGGAGTTCTTGCAATGTGCTTGTCCGTGAAGTTAGTTGCAGTATTTGCCTCAGCGGTATCTTGCGGATTGCCGGGTAACGATGCAGCTGCTCTTTCATTCATCTTGACCACACAAGGAATTGTTCAGATGTCCTTTTATTACTATAACTCAATGAATCAGGTAATTTACTATCTTAATCATGTGCAAAAAAGTTTAAGCTTTCATAAACGTTAAGACTAGTGTTTTCTGCTGATTTACAGACTTTTGATGGAGAAACCTTCTCAATGCTGACTATATCAGTTCTAATCCAAGCAGCAGTTGCAAATCTAATTGTCAAGTCTTTGTACGACACTTCGAGAATGTACACTGGTTATCAAAAGAGAGACATTCAGAACACTTCAGCTAACTCCGAGCTACGTATTCTTTCGTGTGCTCATCGTATTGATGATGTCTTAGCTGCTAGAAAGATACTTGAAGCTACTTATCCAAGAAAAGAAAGCCCTCTCACTGTCTATGCTCTCCATATGATGGAACTCGTTGGTCGTGCTCATCCACAACTAATCGATCATCAATTAGGCCAGAAGTCCTCTGGTGGCACCCGAACGCAGAAAATGATTGACATTCTTTGCTCGTTTGAACAGCAATACTCCGGATTTGTCACCGTTCAGCAATTCACAGCCATGTCTTTGACAAAGTTCATGCACCATGATATCTGTACAGTAGCCTTCAACAAACTTGCTTCTTTGATCATTCTCCCATTCCACAGAAAATGGAACACACAAGGCAAGATAATATTCGACAGTAGCAGCCTGAGAGCAATAAACTGTGAGGTACTCGACTTAGCTCCTTGCTCAGTTGCCATACTCGTTGATCGACATAAGGTAAGGCGTAATCCTTCATCAACTTACAATGTCGGGGTGGCTTTTTTCGGTGGAAGTGATGATCGTGAATCGTTAGCTTATGCAAAACGAATGGCACTTTGTCCAAGCGTACAATTAACGGTTGTTCGGTTCGTAGCTTGGGATTCTTACGGAGGAGATAATCAATGGGATGTTGTTCTAGATGCTGAATTATTGAAGGAAGCAAGGATGCAAGGGGCTCATCAGGATAATGTAGTTTACAAGGAAGAAAGAGTTAAAGATGGAGCTGAAACTGCATTGATCATTCATGATATGGAAGAAGCATTCGATCTCATAATGGTCGGTCGACGACATAAAGAAGACATTCCGCAATTGTTGGGACTTAGCGAGTGGAATGATCTGCCGGAACTTGGCCCAATCGGTGATATGCTCGCTGCTCCGGATGTCGATTCTCCGGTGTCTGTTCTGGTGGTTCAGCACCAAATTGTCAAGGCTTGAGCTGACTCTTAAAAATGTATTTATGCATTTCATTTTTTGTTTTTCTAAAATTTGTAATTTACATTGTATAAATTATTATTAGCAATTTTAAAATGATTGGTGTTGGTCGGTAGTTACATAACTTTAAAATAGTGTAAATATAGTCTTCAAAATTTGTAATTAAATGCAAAATCTACGAAGTTAATATAATGTATGTTGTTAATCTACTAAGTTTTGAAAATTGTAAATAATATGAACTCAAAGTTTAAGAATTGTATGATTGGTACTCAAAGTTTCAAAACAATTTGATCACAACACTCATTAATATTTTAAATGAATCTACAATATTTGACATTTTAACTTTAAAATATGTAATGACTATGTATACAAATTTTGAAAATTTTAAAAATAATACATATATTGTCACAATTACTCAAACTAAAAAAGACAAAACTATTACTATTAACTCGAAAATCATTCTAAACGATTTTGAGTACATCACATTTACACTAATTTAAATATCGGGAACAACAACATAATTTTCTCAATTTTAAGTAATAATAATATGAACAAAAAATAATGATTTCCTCACTTCCACAATATAAAAATCAATCATGATCAGAATTTTGAAGTCTTCAAATTATACATGAATTGCAATAAGAAAAAATTAATCTAGTTACGTATTAGAGAAGAGCATAATAACTATGTTTGATATAAATATTATAATTAAAGTATCTAATTTTTTATTGTCTACATGAAAGATGAAATGCGGAATCTAAAAAAAGAAAATATACTAAAAATGAGATTTTTGTGTAAATTTTAACAAAAAAAATTATATTGAAGTTATTAAAAAGTCTCTAATTTAAATAACTATACACTAAATCTGTAAATCATTAAATCACAATATATAACATTAAACCTCATTATTTACTCAATAAATATTGTATATTTGCTTATGATGTATTTGCATCATCTCCTCCAAATGTATTTTCATCAGAAAGAGCAAGATTTAAGGTTTCTGTGAAACCCAGCCTTCTGGTTTCCGTGTAGAATGTGTTGTGTATATTTGGCCAATACGTTACCCAAATCCAGCCCTTGATTTCCCATTCCATTCACGCTTTATCCATCTTCCAGCTCACGCTCTCTCCATACTCGTCGCCGGCGAAGATAACTCCTCCCTGTCGAGTGAATGCTCTGTACGCCCTCGAGTACCTGTGTCTGAACCATGCCTTTGGCCGGAGTAGAAGAGAGAATATCGATGGCTTCGATGAGAAAACTTCTCTCCCATCTGAACTATCGTACAGAAACCAATTCATCTTTGCCGTGTTCCCAACAACAGATTGCTCAAATTTCCATGGCTTTAAACTTGTCGTCGTCGAATCTCCGGCACTCACATGAAGACCTAACGCTTTCGGAGCCTCGAATGAAGCTTCGATTCCTTTCTCGAACCCGATGTCAATCGATGGATTATCAGATGATTTGCTCACAGAAACGCTTATCACATTGCTTTGTGCTATCGGAGTTATCTCTAATGAAATCCGCGACGGGAAATGCTTCTCTGAAGTTCCAACTCCTTTTTCTTTTAACACAGTGTCATTCAAGAGCTTTACGACATCGCATCTGAATGAAAAACATTACGTAAAGATCAGTTAACACTGTAAGAACAGTTTCATTTCCTTAGCTTACCGAATATTGTCTGTACACAGCTTAACTTCAATCCATTCTTCACTTACTGTAACTTTATGGTTAAACTGAAAAACTCCTTCGAGCTGGTGATAGTTCAAAGAGAAGAGAAGTTCTTCTTTAGGTGAATGCCCACTTGACTTTTCAATCTCCATAGCTATTACAGGACAATAGAGCTGAACTTTCCACAGCCCATGAGTAGAAAGTGAGTAAGAAAACAATGGAGATGGAGCTTTCATGGCGAAACCCGTTCCTCGATTCTGATTCTCTGCAATAACATTGGTGAATGCAAGATTCATAGTCCTCATAAACTGCTCCTCTATATTTGACCCTAGAATCCTCATTAGAATCTTCGAAACTTGTCTAGATTCATTACTGGTAAAATGATCCTTGAGAGCTTTAATCCATAATACCCGTAACTCCACCGGGGCTTCGTAGACACATATGTTGAAAACTAGACTGAGAAACAAGAAGTTAAATAAGGGTTTAGTGTTGGTTTCACTGAGGTGATTGTTCAGCGTAGGTTTAGGTGAAGAAACATAAAGGGTTTGATTTGAGGAGTAGTTTAAGATATCTTGAATGAAATTAGACAAAAGACTGTGAATAAGATCATCATCTTCAACCAAGACACTTGACATGGATTTTAGTACATGTTTTTTAGATGTCCATAAGACGATTTTTTCGACGAAAATCGAGAGAGAAACACGAGTTTCATTGAACGTGTGGATTGAGAGGTTTAGAGTAGGAAAATGATCGTGAGAAGATGAAGAGAAAAGATGAATTGATAAGGAATTGGCTTTCCAACGAGGAATCGGGGGAAGTGTTTCAATCCATGAAAAGATGTCTGAATTATAATTTGAGGCCATGAATAATTAGTGATATTAAATTGTTGAAAGACTCACTTTATATAATAAGCAAATCGTGTGGGGTTCGTGTTCTTTGCTAAAGTTTAGAATATGATTCTAATTTGTTTGTTTTTTGTAAAATTCGTCAAAAAGATGATGCATTTAACAATATGAAATGAATAACGAGATCGCTCGTAAAACGTTTTCCTCGTGTACATTGTTGATATAGAATTCGTATAATATCAATTTACCGAAGCGAAAGATACATGATAGAATCTATGTTATATGTTGAATTTTTTGAATGTTTTTTTGTAATGTGTTATATAATTTATTTATCTATTTGTTTCAATACTTCCCACAAGTTATAATATTATCCTTATAATATATATATTAATATGATGGATTTTTTAATATATTTTTTCAATATAAAATATTTATTTATTTGTTTGTTTCAAGAGTGAAAAACATATATAAATATTTATCACATTCATAATCAATCACAATGAAAAGGGCAGCGAAATGGTAATGATGATCTCGACTTGCATGAAAATAATTTAGTATGAAGATGAATACGTGTCGTTGTTAAAATTAGCATATGACGATTACGATTACGATTAGATTAGATTAGATTATTATTATCATTATGGTTACAATTACTAATATAATTATATTGAGTGTACGCTTAGATTTGTTTGTTTGCATGTCATTTTCAGAATTTGAGAGACAATGGACATCTGCTGATTTACATATTAATGTAACTTAATAAAAATAGGAAATTCATTATCAAATTATGTGAATAATTATTTACTATAAATCTCAAACCCGAAGAAAATCAAATTCAATTTAATATAAACGCATAATTCAACAAATAATATAATTCTAATATTCTCAGTAATAAAAGTATTATTTATACAAAGCGCATGTAATAAATAATCAAACGTATGCAAAAAAATTATTAATAATATATGTAAGGTTGAAAATGACGTTTTCACGTGGCAATTAGCAGTTGGCACAACTGTCATCCAGTTAAACTTGCAGGCCCAATAATATGAAGCCATTTGTGAACCAATAGGCTATTGCCATGGCCCAACTAAGTTTAAATAAAACAAAGCCACCAGTTTTGTTCTTAGTGTTAAATTGTGATTAGGGGTTAACTAATCAAATTGTTTTTTAAGGTTTGAGTTCAATTCCGAATGGATAAGGTCCGGTTCGGGTTCAAATTTAATATACAAATGAATTTAAAAATATATTTCTAATATATATAATATAAATTAAATATGATATTATGTATTTTGTTATTAATATATTATATTATTAACTATCGAATCGACTCGGTTCAATTCGTTAAAAAATTTGAGATTCGAATTCGATTCGTTAGAAATCCGAATTTGGTTCGGTTAGAAAAAATCACACTCGAACTCATCCTCGTTTTATTTCGAAAGGTTCGTGAACCAGCTAGATTCGTTTACACTCTATAGCTCACATTTCATCTATTACTATTTTGCTTTTTTCCATATATTTAACATGGACAATCCAATACAATACCATTCAACTTTATGATTACTTATAGAATCGGAAAATGTTTCATAATAATATTTCACGAATATTTTATTTAAACTATATACTCATCCCATATGTGTGTTCTATGTTAAGACAATGTATTAGCATGTGAGTATATGATATAAAATTTTATATTATGAAATAAATAAATAAAAGAGTTAAGTTAGAGTAGGTGATGAATTATTTTTTGTCAAACCAACGGCAGTAGGTTAGCCATAAAATAAATAACTCTTACAATTTCTCTTCTTACTAAACATATTAAACTCCTTTATATTGAAGTATTTTTTATTTTTCAATAAGTGATTTTAAATAAGCAATCCCTATTTCGTTCCCAAATTAAAATAATAATAATAATAAAAATAACTTATTGATTAAATGAAGTCACCAGTTTGCATGTGCATAATTGAAGTAGTCAGTCCCATGTTGTGTACAATAATAACTTGTTGATAATCCTACTGCCATAATTGCACATTTTTCATTGACTTTTTATTCCTCACGTGCACCCTTAGAATAATCCCCCCAACTTCTAACAATATTTTCAAGTTATTAATTCCTACATTAACTAAATTCCTGGTATAAGTAAAACTAATTTATAATATATTAAATGTTAAAGGTTTATTTATTAAATTTAAAAAAACAAAATGGATCAATTGACAAATTGAACCGCTTTTTAACGGTTCAACCCATTTTTATATATTAAATTTTAGAGTTATTTTGAAGAACCGGTTGGTTTGACTTTAACTTTGTCAGTATGAAAATGTGAAAGTAGAATTTGAGTTTGAGTGAAGAATGAAGAAATATAGAGAGGAAGCAGGAGAAGCAGTTTAACAATAACAGCAACTTTTCCTCTTAAAACAGCTAACAAAAGGAAGTCAGTCTAACCTAATCTGCCAACTCCCATTTCTCATTCTCTTTAAAACCCAAAGTATTACAATTTACAAGTTACTCTTATTGATAACAAAATGGCATCACAAATATCCCTTCTTGTTTTACTTGTTGTGATGTTTATCACAACTCCATTATCCTCTGCTGAAACTCATCATCATTTCTTCGTTGTAAGCTCCCTTGCTTCCTTCCCTAAACTTCCATATCTGTAAATGTATTGTATGTCAAATTACAGGTTCAAGAAACGCCAGTGGAGAGGCTGTGCAATGTCCGTAACCGGATAACGGTAAACGGGATGTATCCCGGACCAACATTGCGTGTTAGAAATGGCGATTCACTTGTCGTCAATGTTGTGAATAGAGCACAATATAATGTTACAGTTCACTGGTAGAATGAATCCTTTGTTCCTGTGTTTTACTCAACTTGTATCTTACATTCGTTATCGAACCAGGCATGGGATTCGTCAGCTTAGAACTGGATGGGCTGATGGACCTGAATTCATCACGCAGTGCCCGATCAGACCCGGGGGAAGCTACACTTATAGGTTTAAGATACAGGAACAAGAGGGTACTCTTTGGTGGCATGCTCACAGTTCATGGCTTAGAGCTACTGTTTATGGAGCTCTTATTATACGCCCTAAAGCAGATTTGTATCCTTTTCCAAAGCCAGATCGTGAAAAAGCACTTCTTCTTGGTAACTATATCAATAATCATCATCTTTGTGCTGAATTCTGAGCATAAATTGTTATCAGGCGAATGGTGGAATTCGAATCCAATCGATGTAGTAAATCAAGCAACAAGATCTGGTAGTGCTCCGAATATTTCTGATGCTTTCACCATCAATGGTCAACCTGGAGATCTTTACAATTGCTCAAGCAAAGGTAATTCTTCATACATATAGCTTGTCGATTCGATACGAGTCACACAAGGACGATTAAGTGTCCAGATGCGATGTTTATGCAGAGACAACAACAGTTCATGTGGACATTAGGGAGACACTTCTTCTTCGAGTTGTAAACTCTGCTATGAACCAACCACTTTTCTTCAAAATTGCGAATCATATGATGACGGTAGTTGCAGCTGATGCTTCGTATGTGAAACCTTTCTCAACCACTGTGTTAATGCTGGGACCAGGACAGACGACAGATGTTATAATAACCGGAGATCAGCTTCCGGGAAGATATTACATTGCAGCAAGTAGCTATGCAAGTGCTCAAGGAGTACCTTTTGATAATACAACAACAACAGCAATTCTTGAGTATATGACTGCACCTTGTTCTCCTATAACAGGAAATAAAACCATACCAGTTATGCCTATGATGCCTGCGTTTAACGATACATCTACAGCCACTGCATTCTCTGTTGCTTTCCGAAGCTTAAATACTGTTCCGGTGCCGAATAAGATTGATCATCATCTGTTTTTCACGGTTGGATTGGGTCTGAATAACTGTCCTCTTGGTGCAAATCCTAATATTTCATGTCAGGGTCCAAATGGGACTCGATTTGCAGCAAGTATGAACAATGTATCTTTTGTGTTTCCATCAACAATATCGTTGCTTCAGGCATATAAACAAGGAATTAATGGAGTTTTCAGTAGGGATTTTCCAGCCAATCCACCAGTGAAATTTGATTACACTGGAAATGTCAGTAGATCACTATGGCAGCCTCTTGCAGGGACCAGAGTTTACCCATTGAAATTTGGGGAAACTGTAGAGATTGTTCTACAGAACACAAATATTGTGGGTATCGAAAACCACCCAATTCATCTTCATGGATATGATTTCTACATAATAGCTGAAGGATTTGGGAATTACAATTCAACCGATACCGTCAAATACAACCTCGTCGACCCACCAATGCGGAACACAGTGAGTCTTCCCGTCGGGGGGTGGTCGGTGATCCGGTTCGTCGCCGATAATCCAGGTACAAAGAAAACACAAAATCACGCTTTAATTGCGGCTTGAGACTGAGAATTGTGCATAACAGGGGTGTGGCTGATGCACTGTCACTTGGATGTACACATTACATGGGGATTGGCCATGGCGTTCTTGGTGGAGGAAGGCGTCGGAGAACTCCAAACTTTAGAGGCACCGCCGGCGGATCTCCCTCGTTGCTAAAGCTTGCACAACTCACCAACACATTTGAATTCTTCACTTGTCTCGTATCATATACCGACAAAGTTTTCATTTTTCAGCTTCCGACACAAAACCTATAAAACAAAAATAGACAATCTAGATCTGGCTGATATTGAATTTATTTCATATAATATAACTTATCATAAATACACAGTTGTGATCATAATCCGACAACAGCCATAACAAGTATAATTTCCTACTGACAAGACAGAGTACTTCAAATAGCACACTCACGAGTTTACATTAACATAGAACTCTACATTAGTTGTCTCAATGCTGTTAAATATTTGGCATCTGCAGTAGAAAAACCAAGCAAAAGCATTACCTGCCACGAAAGCTGGCTGGGGATGGGATACGCTTATCACTGGTAACGTCATCATCTACTTCATGTCCAGAAACGCAAAGGCCATTGTTATAACTTACTTCAGAACTGGCATTACTACTAGTTGCCAGTGGAGAATCTGAGACATTAGTTGCTTTTCTTGTTTGCCCAAGTCTCACACTATAAATTGATGATAGTGGAACCTTTGGCATTAGAGGCCTTGTATTTCCGGGGATGGTTCGCCTTATGTCCTACAATAATAGAAAAGTCACAATAAAAAATATACCTTAGTATACACCAAATGATTGATTCTATGGAAGGATGCAAGCAAAGCACTATCTTTGAAGGGTATTATTACACATTCAACATAAATTAAATTAGTAGCATACCATATGTCTTATGGCCATGTCTAGGGACTTCTTCGAGAGCATTCTTCCAAAACCTGAACCATCAGGAGATGAGGACTTTCCAGATGCGTTGCTGTGGGGTGAATTCTTATAGTCATGCTTTGGGGGTGCCAACTTCCTCATATTTATCATCCTTTCAACCATTCTAGTTCCAGTAAGTACAGGGCTTACATTATCATTTGCCTTAGCCTGTAAACGATTTACTGCAGACACTGGAACAGAACTTCCACTGCTGTGGGTAATGCCATTAGGAGGGCGCCCTCTGGATGGAGAACATGATTGTCTTCTTATCCTTCCATTCGAAACTGGTTCAACAGATGAAGATCGAGAACTTGGCACCCCTGGTCTACCTCTGTTTGCTGAAGTTGGCCTTTCAGGTAATGATGTCCTCAAGTTTGGTGGAGCATCAAGAGAGAACCCAGGCATCTCTGAGGGCTTCCATGGTCTGGATCTTACAATTGGTGAATTTGACCGAGTCGGTACAGGATTCTTTACTTGGGTAGAAGTTGAGTTCACAGCTGAACTGGAAGCTGGGAACCTAACAGCAGGTGTGCTTGCATTTGACCCTACTGCCGGACTGCGAGAAGGAGTTGAAGACCTGGGAATAGACTTTGGGGCAGAGGCAGGTATTGAGGATCTGCTTGTTGGTGTCGAGGATCTGACTGGGGGCCTTGATATCGGGGTAGATGATCTTGGAGGAACAGCAGACTTTGCAGGAGACAATGTTGGCCGAGAAGTAGGTGTCGTAGATCGTGAAGGTTTTGACACTGAATTTGATGTTGATTTAGATGGCATACTCAAGGAAGGTCTTGCTATTGCTGACAATGCAGGCTTGTTTAAGGATGGTCTAGATGTTGAGGCAATGTTTGTGTGACCAGTAGGTGTAGAAGGTCTTGAGCCAGGACCACCAGCTGATGATGGCCTCCGAAGACCTCCTCCACTTGAAGTATTCGACAAAGGGGGTGAGCTCTGATGTCTCAATGACAAATTGCTTTTTCCTGCAAGGAACTGAGGATTCACTAGCTTAGCTTTAATGAGTTCACTGGTAAATATATATAAAATGGTACAAGATTCTTCCAAAATTCTCAGTCTATCTACGTCATGTTCCAAAAATAAAACCGTAAATTATCTAGTTGAATCTCAATTTGACTTGAAAAAAAACCAAAAGAATGTGTTCAACATGCCCAGATCATGTTTCTAACTCAAACTCCAGACTAATATCTACAAAGTCAAAATTGTACCTTTCCAACAATGAAAGACTAAATATTGGTAAACTTACCCTGGATCTCTGAGATGCAGGATAGGTCTTCGGTGTTCCTAGCTGGCTCATTACAGTTTTCTGTGGTTCCACTTCTAAGGAAGGAAACAGAGGAGTGCCAGGTGGCGTGAGAAGCCTATAAACAAAAATGGAGTAGATATACACAGATATTAAAACAGAAGGAAAGCAGGCAGAACTGAAAAAACTCAAAAGAACAACACAAATGGAAGCTGAGGTAAATCAAGTCCATGGTGAAAACATAGCTGCATAGTTTCATAATCCACAGAAAGAAGAAAAAAAGAGAGAAGGTTCTAAAGGTATCCAAATAAATCTCAAGAGTGACAACACAGTTACATTCAAACAATTATAAATTTATAATATTTCAAATGTAAACAAATACATAACACTGAAACAAGAACCCAACAATTTCTGCACAAAAAATCATTTTAAAAAGTCATATTAAAACTGGGAAGACATGTTATAGTACGAAACAAAATTTATTTCAACTTGGAAGACATTTTAAAACTAGGAAGACATTTTAAAAAGTCATATTAAAGCCTTTGAGGCAAAGGAACATAGTTGCCTATTTGTTGTACATGTTCAATCAGATTCCTCATTTTAATCACAGCTTATATTTCCATTGCAACTAATAAACAGTACTTCGTCACTTGAAAAGCCTTAAGGTCCTCTTGAACAGGATAAAGAGGTCAGCAGAAATAATTTTTTAAGAAAAAACGACACTCAAAACTAGCATCAATATGCATAATACATGAGCACAAAAACCAAGGCCGCAAAGATGTGGATAATAAGTCATTGTATTGTGGCTCATAAAGTCATGATTTTGATAGCTACTGAATAGATCTAACCATTTTATAACAACTACAAAAAGAAGCCAATCCATTATAAACGCTGTGAAAAATAAAAGAAATAGTATTACTGAGTACCATTCTAAAGGGAATTCAAACTAAATCGAAGATATTCATGAATCAAACATGACCTGAAAATATCACTACAGGAAAATATAGAAAGCTCTTACCAATCATAATCGTTCTTATCATTCTCAGAGCTGAAAAAATCTGCAGCGCTGGTCTTCTGGACTGGAGCTGGTGTATTTGCGGCCAGATTGAATGTAGGGGAGCTGCCTGCTTTTGGTACTAAAAAAAGAAAACAATCTAAACTGGGAACGATGATGACACCAGGATGTATCAACAGAGAAAACAAGATATTCATGGTAGTAAAGAAATGAATAAGAGAATCTAACATAGAAATGTATACCTCCTTGATTTGAAATTAAACCCAAATCAGCTTTTGCTAATCAGAAATCCATAAACATAAAGCATGCCAAAAAGATTCAAGGAGCAATTAAATAACAAATATTCAAGTGCACAGGCTCACCACACAGCAAGAAACCCTAAATCCCAGTAAACCACACCAAAATACACCCAAAACATTCAATTACAAATCATACCAACTGGATCATCAAACTCGTCGGAGTAGTGAAGAAGGAGATTGCCCCGTTCCTTCTCGCATTTCCGCATTTCACGAAACAAAGCCAAGTCATCATCTTTATTATCCATCAATCTCAGGCTGCCAATTCTCCCTCTCTCTGGCGCTCGCAAATTCCGATTCATCCCAAAATATCCCCAACATTCAAAAAAACACACAGCTCAAAAACGTAGCTTCTCATAACCCGCCGAAGACGCCAGGCATTCAGCCAAAAAATGGCTTATCAAACATAGGAAATACAGCTGCAGCCTACAATCCGTTCCCGCTTCAAACATTCAATACCCACATTCCTCCAATCTAAGAACTGAAGACCAAAACCAAGCATTACCATGAAAATTTAGAAAGGAAAATAACGTTGAGCTAATCTGAAGCCACACATCTTCTACATCCAAGAAACATTAGAGGCCTTGAACAAGAAACAGAAATAGATCTCAGATCATTGGAATATATCCGCGCAATTACGGATTTTCACCAACTATTTCTTCCTTACGACCCGAAACTTTGTGCAGAGGGAAACTCTAATGAACAATGAAAATAAGCGTACAAATCTAATATTTTTTATAAATAAATAACAGAAAATAATAAATAAATATTAAATGACTGAATGTGACGTGTCTCATAGAATTTGAATTTTATCCTGTAAAAAAATACAGCATTATTTTCATTTCACACCCTTAACAAAAGAAATTTCTAAAATAACGCCAACGGAAGTTCAAATTTATGAAACAGCCCCAAATAACTGCTATGGTAAATCAATGGATCAGAGTGAATTATTTAACTAACACTTGAAGCATCAATTTCAAAACCAATCCACAGCAAAAGCCGTCGAGGCCGATTTAAGAACCTAGCTCTTGAAACCGGTTCATCGCTCTCAACCGTGAAGCCATTTTTCATGTAGAGTTTCTTGGCTGGTTCGTTGTCCACGGCTACATGCACATATAAGTCGCTTATTCCTGAATAATATGATCTCACACAAGCGAAGGTTAAGGGAACCTTAATAATTAGTACTCTGTTCTTACCCCAATCCTTGGCAACATTCTTGCATTTGGCCACGAGTGCATTGCCCAAACCTTTTTGTTGTAACTCTTCAGCTACACAAACGTTGCTAATGTATGCCCTGCGAAGCTCAGCTTCAATCCCCTGATACTATAACCACTTAAGGCATGTTAAGACCATCGAAATCTGTTCATTTCATCGGTATTTCATAAAAAATCGACAATATTTGATTTCGGTAACCATGGTTCGGTTGAAATTTCAGCCAATGGACGAAAACTTTCACAAGGTCATGAAATAACATAAGGATCTAAGTGCATGTATGTACCTTTGGTTTCATTCCAACGATTTCATCAGGAAGGCTGAAGCACTGATTTAAATCCAATGTACCAACAACGACTCGATCTTCCTCATCTTGTGAAAGCTACAAGAAAATAGCTAAAATAGTTCACATATGTGAACAGAGATAGATATTAATCAAAGAAGTGATTCATCAAAACAAATTACGAAAGTAATGACGCTTACTTTGCATGAAGCACACAAGTCCGCAGAAAAATTTATTACTTGCGATTCAGGAAGTGTAGCATTGATGCAAGAGACTCTATGATAGCCCTTACTTTTCCCTGCTATACGCTTTTTCGAGGCTTCCAATTCACGTTCATATAGGTACTTCACATGATCCTAATGTAACTTAATGAATCGAAGTAAAACATTAGAGTTGCATTAGATGATAAATAACAAGCTTTTATATTCTGAAACCCCACGAATGAAATAAACAAAACCGCAATTCCAATGGATAAATATAAAGTCTAGATGCCAGAGGAAGTGAACATAAGACCAAAAAAGAAACAGGAAGATTATTTCAGTTAAGGGAAGAGGTATAAAAAGAAGGGTAAGCGCACAGGAACTCAAAAAGGAAAAACAAACACTATGCACAACGAATGACTCAGGAAAATGGAACTTAGGGAACGCCTTGCAGACTTACTTTCATACCGAACATCTGCTCATTAAAATTATAGAATGTTCGGATACGAAGAGTTGCTGCAGCCGAAATCTCATCATCACAAAATGCTTCAGAAACACATAATTCTGAATAATCAATTTTTCCCGAATTCGAAGGATATGATACTACAGGTGAGGCTCGATCATCGGACAGTATGGAGAAGCAACGAAATTGTTGCAAACAGACACTAGTTGAAGTTCCACGGTGACATCGACTACGGGACAGGCTGTTGGAAGCTGGATATGGTGAGGGAGGATAACGCAGAACTTGGATCAACATCCCTCTTTCTTCTTGCTAAAGTCCAAATAAAATATTTATTCCTTTGATTTCTCCTTCACTGGCTGGCTATCATCCCAAGCATGTGTATCTACAACAAATAGATAATACAAATCAATAGAACTCCATAACAAGTAAGCAAGGAATCAAATGAAAGCGAATTGCATTTGGATACACTAAAATATCCAATGCCTGGTAAATAAAGATAGAGGAACTTAAACGCATATCTGATAACGCCAGTACGAAAATTCAAAAATCAGCAATTCAAAATTCAAAATTGAAAATTCAAACGGATATTCATAAAACAGAGAACCCAAACGAAAATTCAAAATTTACTCGCACACAATCAATCTAATTACAGAAGCAACTTAAAGAGCCTTCGTGAAACATCACATTACTGGGCTATATCGAGCAACTCCTGAGCATCTAGAACCACAGGCGGATTTTCTGCGGATAGAGGTCCATCTGCGGGAATCCGATTTCGATCGGAAGCTTCTTTGTAAATCAACGGTTAAAAGCAATTGTTTCCAGGAGAAATCAACGGATGCAATAATTAGAATTATTCATTAAGATTCATTAATTTAGAATTATCAAACTTCGACGGATAATATGAAAGCGGAATAAAATTATATAAGATTGACTATAGGAGCTGAAAAATTAATCATATTTAAATTAAATTGAATAATACTTGGCAACTCAATATAATATATTGTCCATAAGAATAAAAAAGTAACTAGGAAGGGGGTGACATACTAACAGCACACATAATTATATCGAAGCATAAGGCATCATTTAGGAGTCAATAGAACACACACTAGAACTAGATTCTATTAGCTATACAGCTTGCAGGGAAATTATCATGAACCTCAAACATGCTTTATTTCCCAGCGACTTCATATAATACATTGAGCTCTGGTTTAAGGAACAAATATTTTACCTTCAGAAAAATCTCCCCTTGCTTCTGTTACTATCACTGTCGTCATCACCAAAACCACGGGAGCGGTTTGGCTGAGAGCTTTGACCGGACGGTGAGCTACCGAATCTACTTGAACGATCCGATCCAAAATCACCGAATGTGGTGGAGCGACCGGAGCTACCAAATCTTCCAAAACCACCATTTCTATCTGAACGATCATCACGATTTCCAAAACTACTTGAGCGGCCAGAACCAAAGCCACCAAAATTGCCAGAACGTCCTGAACTTTGTCCACCAAATCCACTACCGAAGCCAGAACCTCCGAAACGATCACGACTTGAGTTGCCAAAACTACCTGAGCGTCCGAACCCTGAATCACCAAAACGACCTCCTGCGCCCCCAAAGCGACCGCCCCTGTCCATCCCACCAGCATACATATCTAGTGTCTTTTGATCAACAGAAATCTTAGGGAGCTGAAATAAGAAAGATAAAAAGAAATATTAGGCCTGCCAACATGAGGAAGCAACATGAAAGGCCATTTGGATACATACTTGATGTTGACGATTTTTTAGTGTGTATGAGGTTTTATACCATTGGCTTTCAAATGTCATTAACCAATTGCAAAAGCCTAAATAAAAAATTACCTCTTGAAATCGGCATCCCACTTCACGTTCAATAGACTTAATTTCACGGAACTGGTGCGAAGAATACATAAGAATTGCAGTGCCTTTCTTTCCGGCACGGCCTGTTCTTCCAGATCGGTGAACAAATAACTCTGAAGAGTTCGGAAGTTCATAGTGTATAATCTGTTACTCCAAATACATGTACATGTGTTAATTATTTAACGGTTCTAAAATTTCTCACAAGATAAAAATTTTCCAGGTGCACAATTCTTCCCATTTTACAAAAAAAATGATAGTTATCCAAAGTTTAGGAAAATGTCTCACCAGATCAACATTTGGCACATCAAGGCCACGGGCAGCAACGTCAGTGGCCACCAGAATATTGAATCTTCCATCTCTAAAAGAAGAGAGAGTCCTTTCCCTTTGATTTTGTGAAATATCACCATGCAACGCTTCACATTTATAGCTCCTTTGCATGGCATTTGCCAATCCATCAGCATCCCGCTTTGTCTGAGTAAAAATGATACATTTACCTCCTTTTGCATGCTCCTGTTAACAGAAGTGCTCGATTATTGACACTCAAATAAGGAGCTACACGATAAAATAAAATAATAAATTAAAGTTTCAGTAACGTGAGTAGATAAAAAAATTGAAGCATAGATGCAATTGATAATAGAAGAGCTAATGAGAGCAGAAAAAACATACAGTCACTAGAGGCCCAAGAATAGCAGGTTTCTCTCGCATGTCTGCTGCAATTGCAAATAAAGAGATTCCATCAGCCAACTTCTGATCAGATTCTCCCACCTGCCACATATTTTTGTAGTCCACTTATCTTTTAGAAGACAATTACTAACGTGGAAGGTTCATATAATGCTCAACAGCACATCCCATTTTAATGATAAGAGCATAGTAATAACGCAGCATAAACAAGAATAAGTTATTTTTCTTACAAGGTCGATGGTAACTGGATTCTTCAAAAATTTCTGTGTAAGTCTTACTATCCAACTCGGCATTGTTGCTGAAAACATCAATGTCTGATGCTTCTGTGAAATGTATCCCAAAATAGTTTCCACATCATCCGCAAATCCAACATTCAGCATCTGATCAGCTTCATCGAGAACAACAAATTTCACTTCAGAAAGGTTCAAAGCACCACGCTTTATCAAATCAATAACACGGCCAGGAGTGCCCACAACAGCATCAACACCACGATCCAGAGTGCTCATTTGGCGGGATATAGGAACACCCCCATACAAACATAGGGTGTCCAATCTAGGGGCAGACTCAGCAAATTCTTTTTCCACCTGCCGAGCAAGTTCTCTGGTTGGAGCCAAAACAAGCGCCAGGGGATTCCTGCCCTGCCTGAACCATAAAAAATGCATAAACGCATCAGTTACAACAAATCACAAGAGTTACAACATAACATATACACGATAGATTTAAAACAAGAGAAAAATTAACTACCCATGCTTCTCATTAAATTTAATGATCTTGTCCAAGATAGGAATTCCAAAAGCTAATGTCTTTCCTGTTCCTGTTCTTGCTCGGCCTATCATATCTCGACCTTGCATAGCAGGTTCTAAAACCGCTCTCTGTTATTCAGAAAGAAAGAAAAAAATCAACAAAGGAATACATGCGCAGAGAACAATTTCAATAAAATGATCAAAAGCAAATGTCTTAAAAAGTTTTGACTGTCTTCTATCATGTTTAAGTTACTCATAAAAATTTGGAAAAGTAATATGGTTTGACACGTGTGCGCACTTGTTTTCTGGCAAGCCCTTATGATACAAAAGCCATGAACCAGCACGCCTTTCTTTGCAGAAATAAAAAATTGCAGCCTGCAATTGTACCTGAATAGGAAAAAGCTTCATGATTCCCCGGCTGGCCAAAGACGATACGATGTCATTCGAGATCCCAAGTTTCGAAATTTCAAGACCTTCATCAGAGGACCCACTCAAATTCCTCCTTTCCTCGGCATCCGAATAATCAGGCACCGCATATCCAGCATTCAAAGCCGGAACTGCATGAAATCCTCGAACAAAACGAGGAGAAGGCTGTTGCAAAGGTAGATCAATAGTTGGGAAATTTGCAGAGAAGGTATGGTCAGAATGGGATAGTAACTTCTCAGATAACAAGGTGATACCAGCCCTCCTCAAAGATGAGGAACAGCATCGTTTGATCAAAAGACTACCCATTCTATCTCCAAAAAATTCAAGGGAATCCAAGAAGAACTGAACAAGGTTTTTCTAGGGTTTATGCATTGGGGGAATTACGATCAGTGTAGCCGAGCCGGACAAAACAACAATTGTGGGCATACCAGGGCCAGCCCAAGTTTCTTTGGTAGCCCATTCCAAGTTCCTAAACCCTAAAAGAACGAATTATATTCCCCCACGTGTCGGGTAGGCCAGTTGTTAGACCTCATTGGCCAGGTACGTCCCGTTTTCGAGTTTCAAATATTACAAATTCCTACTTATTTATTTAATAAATGAATATGATTGAATTGATTACAAGAGGTAAGAGGTATTAAACGTGAGAATTATATGAATAATCATTATTACTATTCGATTTTTCAAAACTAAATTTTTTTAAATAATTACAAAACTAATAATATTTTATTATTTTATTAATATCTTTATTTATTATCTAATTCTTTCATTCAAAAATAATCAAACATATATTTAAAGTATATGCAATTTATATATTCTTTACTTTTTACTTAAATTATTAATTGTAAACGTTAAATATTAAATTCAAAAAGTTTGGATTCATGAATTTTTTTGAGTCGATGTGATTCACAAATCTTTCGAGTCAATTAGGTTAGACCTCAAGTTAAAATGATTGTGGACGATACTAATCCATATTTTCATTTCATCAATATAGATAGACTTGCGAGTAACAAAATGAATTTACCATTTTGATACGCTAGAGCCTAGAGATCACAACAGCACAATCATAAAATTTAGATTAAATTGTTTAAATTATATGAATCAATTTTGGAAACTATACTTTATCTTGAAAAATTTCAATAAAATAGACGAAAATATTATATAGTAAAAATGTCTTAGTTCAAAATGCTTTGTTATTACTACAACTCATTTTTTAAAAATTAGAATACTTTTAACAAATTTAAAGGAGTGATGTTTGTCATTGGCCTCTGATCTTTGAAATAGTGTAAAGACGATACTCTTATAGTTTCAAAATTACGTACGAAGCACCTAAAATTTACATAATGTGCATGATTGATCCTCTAACTTTTTTAAATTGGTAAACATCATGCTCTCAAAGTTTAAAAATTGCATTGTTGACCCCCAAAATTTCAAATCCATTTATCATTGTTTTATAGGATTGTATTTAATACATTAAATTATTACATGAATTTCATTGTGATATCTTTTTATATCTTATTTTAAATATTAAAAACCATATTTTTTCCAAATATTATTTGGTATTGTGATTTTATTGAACTTTTTTTGCAATATGAATATTATATTTTGAAGGTGGTGTGATAGTATTTATATTTCAATAATCAATGATTTTATACTATAGATTGTTAATTTTTTTATATGATTTTGTAATTAATGATTTAATATATAATGGTAATGGTGCGATAGTTTGAGTCTATGAGATTATGGTTTTTTTTAAGATATGCAAAATAAAAATATTTGACACACAAATTTAGTCATCGTTGTTTTCGAGTTTTGGCAATTTTGATTATCATACTTTTGCAAGACAAATTGGATCTGTATATTTTTTGTAGCAAAATTGATTTTCATATTTTTTTCACATTTACCAAATTTGATCCTCACTATTTTATATGTGTAGAAAATTTGGTCTGAGATTTGTAATTTTTGCAAACGAAATCTTTAAACTTTGATAACACATTTTATCCCTGTAATTTCATAGTTTTATCAAATTTGGTCATTGTCGCCGTTAGGATCCCCGGAATCACGATGTACGACTATGATACCGCCTAGTACCAAAAATGATTTAAAAAATAATTATTTATTTTATTCAATATTATGACATATATATTGAATATGTTATTATAACATTTAATACAATGAATTTAACAGTACATAATGTGGAACGACCAAATAACACGAATGCTAAGCATTCGATAATCGTATGTAGACTAAACTAAGTTGTATTTACATTGACATGGAATGAGTATTCACAACTCCTGGTGATCCCGGAGCTCCATTGCTGCTACTTTGAGGCAGCAGTAGTAAAATAATTAATACATTGATCAATCCATTATCACAAAAATAATAAAAATTTATAACAACAAGAACTATCGAGTTTTTGTGCGAAGAAGCAAATAGAAGTTATATATGGTAACCTTATAAACTCTATGCTCATCTACTATTTTTTGGTAATGATGATATTAGATTAAAGCGATTGACACTATATTTAAAATATTTATTTTTGGATTAAAGCTCGTTAATAAAGTAGATCTACTCTATTGCATTCTCTTCAATTGACCGATGGTCATCGAAACTCCATCACTCTCAAAGTTGAACTTTGATACCGATTGATATTCTTCTTTTGTACTGGTCGTCATATGTCAATCGGTCCTCCTAAAAAGCCATAGGTCGATCAACACCTTTGGAAAAGTGATCATCACTCCCTTCAGCAAAGTGACATCGTATTCTAAGAGTATCATTTCTATCAATATTGATATAATCAATCTTATAGTGAATTAAATATATAATAAAAATGAGGCAAATAAAAGTAAACTTATAAAATAAAAACTATTTAAAATGCGAGTATTATAAGTTTTACGAACGAGTACATGACATTATGCAAAATGTGAAATTTTTAAAAATGAATATGGGTGCAACGTTGAGGATTGTTGCTTATTAATAATTAAATGTCATTATATTTGTTAATGTGGATTAGTTCTCCTTCAATCATGGTGATCGCGGCATCCCATGGATGGCTCGCAGGAACGGGTGTAATTGTTGACGGCGCCCTTGGGTTTGGGGTGACCCGGCCTGTTCTTTCCTAAGGTTGGGTAGCCAATGAATTTCTTGCTTTCAACTGGTGTCATTACAAAAGTCCATGACGCAAAAAGCACCAAAATCGCGAAGGTGAAAGCAAGGATTCTCGACATTCTTGTAATGGTGATTTCATGTCTAAATTTTGTCTACTTATATAGAAACGAATTGTGGCAAGTTAAGATATTCAGACACAATATTGTCCATTACAATTGGGTGTCAACCCGATCGCTGTGATCATCAATCTGATGAGAGGACTGTATTTTTAAGAAATTTATATCGTTAATCTTATAGCAAATCTTAATTTATTTGTATAATAAAAAATCTTATTAATTGTTTTTATTGTATTAATATTATTAAATTATTACTTGAATTTAATTATCATGCGATTTTCATCTTTTTAAATCCTTATTTAATATATTTTCCAAATATTATTTGGTATTGTGATTTTATTGAACTCTTTTTGCAATACGAATATTATATTTTTAAGGTGGCGTCATAGTATTTATATTTCAATAATCAATGAATATTAACTATATAGATTGTTAATGTTTTTTATATCACCTTGTCATTTATGATTTTATAATAAAATTGTTAATGTTCTTATATGATTTTTTAATTTATCTTTTAATATTGGGTACGTTTGGAACATCGTTTGACAAATAACGGTGAGGTGAGATAATTGTATTGTGTTGTGAGGTGAACTAATCGTGATTTTAAAAAATTGTTTTTGAAACAACGATACAGTGATCGTGATGTCATAAAATGACTTGTTGTGGTTTGAAAACCGGGGGTGCAAACAGTCGACCGGTTCGTTATGAGACGAACTCGGTTATTATTTATTTATGTGTGGAGAACGATTATGAATCAAAGGTGAAAAGACGTGAGGATTTTAGAGTGGAAAACCTCGGAAACGAGGAAAAAACCATTTGACTAAGGGCTAAAAGAAGTGCCCTTAGCCGGTCCAATAAGCACGTTCATGATCATACAAGACATGTTTGTTCTTTTTACAACAAAGAGAGAAAGGAGAATCGAAAATAAATCGAGAGTACTCCTTAAAGCGAAGGCTCTGAAGAGAAAACCGGAGGAAGATCCTTTTCTCACCCTCTAAGTGTCCTTTTTATACTCCCACTGTACTATGCACAGTAGGGTGTCGTTTTGTGCCTGTCCTTTGCGGCTAGGTCGGCTAACGTCAGGCGAAACAGTCGGTGATGGCTTCACAGAGCTGCATGGCGCTAGACCTCTCGGCGCTACTAGCCGGCTACTTTATGTCCACTGGTGACTCGTACACCTTCCCCGGACCACGCCTCTGACAAGGCTGTCGAGGATTGTCGTTGCATGAGATGAGTAAGAGTGGCCCGAAGCAATGCATGTAATATGTGGACCGATCGGTCTGGCGCATGTAAGAAGCTGGGCCCCCACTCTTTGGGATCGATAGCTATAAGCGATCGATCGTGCCAAATGATCTAGATGGGCCCTTCACTCACGCGGGCTGGATTTGAGCCTTCAAGTTCGACTTACGTTGTTTGAGCTTTTACGGCCAAGCCTGGTCCTGACTATGTTCGGGGTATCGGGTTCCGGGGATTTCATCATGACTCTTTTACCCTTTATTTTTAAATAATTGTTTATAACTTAAAAATTATATTTCATTTTATTTTATGATAAATTCGTTATTTTAAAACTATATTTTTAAATTGTTATATATATTTTTATAGTTTGAACACATAATTGATAGAATATAAGAAGTTATTGATCAAAATTATTTTTTTAAAAAAATAAACTATAATTTATTAAGGGTAAAATTGACATTTGGCAGATGCGTTATGGTGGCCGTTGGGTTAACTCAACTATGAACTCACCACTGTTTTCTGCGATCACACGAACGCAATTATTAATTATGTTTTGTAAAAATAGAATACAACTACGGTACATTCACCACACCAGTCGATAAATTGGGTTTCCAAACATCACCATTAAGTATGATTTCTCATAAATTTGATATTTTGGTAAATTTGACAATATATTAAATGCCAAATTCTATTTGAATTTTTATATAATCTACAAAAATTGATTTTGGAGGAAATTTGAAATATAAAAAATGAAAATTTTCCTAATCATATATATATAGAATAGCTTAATTCAAATAATTGAACCAGATAACACAAATGCTAAGATTCAAAAACCAAAAAATAGGTACATATACAATTCAACTACTACAACATTGTGGGATCGAATACAGTTCGAGTAATTCAATCTCGTTTACTAATTCGTATGTTGACTAGACTAAGTGTGNAACCGATGAGAATTTGTTTATTCCGTTTATCGAATTCGAAAGAGATGCAGCTCAATGGAGCCCTTTAGTTACTAGCTTTTCTATTAGCAATCAAAGTAACATAAATGAGGATTCGGGATCGATCGAGGAACATAAAGTCGATCGTATTACGGAATCCACAACTTGTGCTGTTATAAATGATGCCCCTGATTCGATAGATTACAGCAAAGGGAAAGGTGATTGTATTCCGAATGACAATTGCGAACTTGGATTCGTCCCCTCGGCTGATGCTAAAAAATGTGCAGAATCTCAACAAGGAAGCTGTTTTGGCATTGTATCTCTTATTTCAGGAGACTCGGTTCAGAAAGATGAACCCGAACCGAACTCTGATGCTCCCGGGAATGAAGAAAACGAAACCCGAAGCTCGATCGAAGATGTTACAACAAGCTCTTTAGACAATGAAGCAACCAAAGACACTCAACTTTCAAGCCAGGTTCATTTATACTTGCTTTAAACCGATTGATGAAAATCGACATGAACATTATAATGCTTCGTGCTTTGTAGATCAATTTAGAAGATGAAAAAACCAAAGAAGTGGAAGAACACAATGTACCTACTGATCTCCATGTTCAAAAGCAGGAACATGAGATCTCTTACGAAGATACTGGAGAAAGGAGCTTCTCTGAGGTTAGTCTCGTTACGTATTCGGGTCCGATCGCAAATTCGGGAAGCCTCTCTATACGATCGGATGGTAGTATCAGTGGTAGATCCTTTGCTTTCCCGATGTAAGTTGCTTTATTTTTTGTTATCTTGAGATGTTTTGATGTTGCTATGTGTTACTAACGATGTGTTCGATCTCAGATTACGATCCGAATGGAATAGCAGTCCGGTGAGAATGGCGAAAGCCGATCGTCGAAATTTTAGGAAACAGAGAGGATGGGGATCGGGGCTCTTATGCTGCAGATTTTAATCTTATTATTGAATGAAACAGTATAGATATGTGACGTGTTCAATTCAATTTATAAAAGAAAATTTGGGTTTTCTTTTAATTTAGTTTATAATTATTATCTATTGAAGTGTTATTTAATCAATACAAAGTTTATGAGTTGTAAAATTGTAATTATATGAGTAAAATTAATAATTTCAATTATTAAATGTTGGAAGTTTTGGTATTCATATATAAATAATTTTAAATATATATTTTCTTATGTAAAATTAGAGCTGTATAATTTCCATATTATAGTTATAATATTTTAGATTTTTTTCTTATAAAATAAAATCAACAAAATTATGGAGGATATTGAGCTATTGAATCCACATTTAAATGGGCGTTTTGCAAATAATTGGAATGTACATTTCGAGAGTAGCAAAAAAATATTGGGAATTAAATTTGACAAATTCTGAATGTCATTTTATGGAACATTTCAAATCGAGATGAAGGCCCAAAAATGAACACATATTTTCGATGACAATTTAGGATACCTATCTGATTACCAGGCCAATAATCGAACAGATTAGAGTAAACTTGGATTAGTAAATTGATAACAAATTTTTTAATAATTGTAAAATAACTACTCGTTTTAAATGACTAAGTGGTGATTTTATAAGTATATGTGCTTCTACCCGATGATTACCCATCAATTAACAATAAGTTATATGTAAAAAATTAATTTTTAAAATGTTTTAAATCATTTTATATGAATATCATAATTCAATGAATGATAATGCCACAGCTAATAATAAATCATGAGCTTCACGTGTTGGTTTTGCTTCGAGATATCTAAACAAAAGTCTCATGACACAACAAGCAAATAAGTAATAAAAAACCCGAATCATGGTAATTACAATATCGTGCAGGATTTCAAGAAGTTATTAAATATTACAGTAATTGAATAACATAAAAAATTATTAAAAATAAATTTAAAATGAAATCAATTTATTAGAACAGGTATGAATTGCAAAGTAAGTGTGTGTTCTGCACAAATTATATAATATACAATCAAAATTTATAATTAGAATACAGAACCAAAATGTATAATTAGAATCTGCGTACTGTTCTGTGTAAACATATAATGAATTATAAAATATAAAAACGTTCTGCAAAAATATTGTAATTGAAATGTAGAATTTTAATTGAGTTAAATTGTACAAAATAATTATCTCTCATTCTTATAAATTTGAAATTATAATTCTATATTAAAATAATATTTTTAATTACAAAATAAATTAATAATATTTTTTTATTTAAAAATCATATAATGAAAAGAAAACAAAAATATTGAATAAGATATTGTCGAATAATAATATAAATACTAAATTTTAGAAAAGAATTCATTATGATACAAACGATAACAATTTGATTCGAAAAAAAATGTATATATATAAAGAATATAGTTAACAATGTAAGACGGTGCATCAAAATTTGTAAATTGCATAAAAGCCTCGAAGTTGATATAATGTGTGATTTTGGCTTCCATGTTTCAAAATTGCGTTGTTGATCCCCAAACTTCCAAAAACCTTTATATTGAATCATAATACTCATTAATTTTTTAAACGTCTCAATAATTTATATTGATCAATTAACATTGAAAAAAAACGAAATGACAATATTTCTAAACTTTGAAAATTTTAAAAATAATGCATAAATTATCAAAACCACTTATACGAAAAACTACTATTATTTACTCGAAAGTCATTTTTAAACGGTTTTGAAACTTCAAGGGGTTCTTATGCAAATTACAAACTTTGGGGGTATCGCTTTTATATTATCTTAAACATTTGGGGCCAATGTCGTAATTTTCTCGTAAAAAATAATGAGTAGAATGCATAATGCATTTTCAGAATCAAGTCTAAACTTGATTATACATTATACTTAAAAAACCAAAATGTATTATGATTATAATTCATAATTAGAATTTAAAATGGATACTGATCTGTTTCAAAAAACAGATTATGCATTCTATAATGCGTAATCTGTTTCATAATTTGTGCAGAATACAACCTAACTACTATAGATAATTGTGTTGTTTGGAATAACAATAGCTCGTAAACATATATAATTAAACATCATTAAACATACAATAAAAAACAACGATGAGCAAATAGTTAGTTTAACCCAAAAACCAGAAGAGCACACTATCCAAATACGTATTATATTTAAATTAAACATCATTAATAGCTGCAATTTATCCAAAACACACCATCATCGCGCGATTTAAATCATTTTTCAAATAGACATTTATACATATATTATATGTGTATATAAATACGACAAAACAAAATTTCGAAAAAAATCTCACACAAGACATCAAAACGATTTTGAACTGATGAACATAAATTTCATGTGTTTATATACACAAAAATACAATTTATCCAAAAACACCCTCATCGCACAATTTAAATCATTTTTCGAGTAAACATACATACGTATACTATATGCAGATAATAGTTTAAATTTTTTTTAAAATAATTTTGATTAATTAACTTCTTATATTTTATTAATTAAATATTCAAACTATAACAAATATACAACAATTTAAAATATAATTTTTGACCTAACAAATTAATTATAAAATAATATTAAATTTAATTTTTCACTTTGATCACAGATCACAGTCATTTGACATAAGATCACAAGTCATTTGCCCAATGTTACTTCAAACCGTGATATAAAATCCATTTGATGGAGAAAGGAAAACATCAGCTGGCCACATTAGAAGATTGTTCAATATTGCACCACGCTCGTATAGTCTGCATATTGATACATATCTTTGTTGTAGACTATGAAAAGTGGTGCAAAACCTCTACAAATGTCATCAAAATGGGTATTGCATCTAAAAATGATGAGTAAAATGCGATAATCATAAAGCCAGAATTATAATTAGGCATCAACAATTGATACATTTAAGATAACTGCAACTTTTGGGAAAGCAAATAATCATTCTGCATTTAGACCCTTGTGTGCTTATAATGGTAGAAGATCGAAAAATGGGTATTCGAGGGGATGAGAATGACTAACAGATACAAAAATGAAATGGGGTTTTTCAAAGCTTATTAAGTAGAACAATAAATCCAGATCAAAATGCAATAGAGGCAAATCATTCAGGCTTAATATGTAGCATGCCATAGGCAGATGAAAATAGTGAGTTTTTTCAACAGTAAACTGCAATCAGAGAACTTTGAAGACCATTATTGGAACACCAAATTCAACATACAAATGAATTCAGATATCTAATTCTCATCATTTTGCTCGACAAAGCAATACCATTAACGAATCAAAGAAATACTTGGGCGATTAAAAATACCTAAAACGAAAAAATTGAAAGTATACGGGAATGTTGGAGAATGGCTGGCAGAATTTACGTTAGAAACGTACTAAAATTCTGAGCTATTTCATCCCGCAATAGAATTTAGCACCGAATAAACCTAAACTCGTTTTTCTTCGAGGCTTCTGATTCACAGCAGCGAAGGGCTATTTTGGTGCAGAATTTAGAAACTCAAATTACAAAAAAACAAAGCCATAAACCAAAAACATAAATGACAAACGCTACGAATCTGAGAAACAGTTGAAATTCTCATTTAGAAAAGCAAAACGCTGCGAATCTGAGAAACAATTTGGATTTCACAGGCATGTAAAGAGAATCAGAAAAAAAACGAGAAAATCTGAAGCAGGTACCGATTTGCCGGCTAGGGTTTTTTCATTGACTAAAGAATTAAGAAGACGAATTCGTTTTAATGACGAATTCGAAGTAGGCCAACAGATTCAGTAGTCCATTAAGCTACATTATTATGATCCAATTATTCGGCCCATTTATACTATTAATCATAATGAATAATTCAATGTTTTAAAAACCGATACCGATCGGTATACCGGATATATNATACAATACACGTCTAACCAATAAGATGCAAGCATAAAATTTAAATGACTAATAATTTGTATATAACATGTTAAAATTGATATTATATTTAGAGCATTATACTATAAATAAATAATGCATATTATATAAAGTACTTACAGTTAGCCAACTTAATTATATTAATTAAGCAATAATAATTAATTTAAAACAACACTACAATTTTTTATATATGAAAATGATGAGCAGAGGCGTGTTAGTATGATTGGATGGTTTAGTTGCACGTAACACCAACAAATCTCGCGAGTCTTAGAAGATCTACAGAAACATGTATGACTAATCATGCTTCTTCTAAGATACAGTCGTTGTGGGATCAGATCAACGAACCCATTTTGATTTTGAAGATATAGGTATTTTCGGAACCCGTCGCGATGAGTTTTCTTCAATGGGTAAATTCGCTACACTGGGAACAGGAATCTTACGCGCAATTTGAGGATTTCGCATTACTACCCGTTTTCGTAGTTTTCTTCCCCACAATTCGGTTTCTCCTTGACAGATTCATCTTTGAGGTGCATTTTTCTGGGAGTTTGGTTCTGATTTTGTAGTTCAGAATTTAATAGGGTTTTCCCCAATTTTGTAATGAGGGCCATATTTGGTTTGTATGGGTTGTAGAAGGCAAAAAATCGTAACTTTATGAATGTTGTGATTCTCCTTTGTTGTGTCCCTGGTCAGTTGACTTTATCAGCTTTGATTGCTCATTGTTCAAAAATTGCCTGTTTATCTTGAGACAATATCTATGGGGGCGCTTATTTCTTGAGACATTTACGAGTTTCAACAAACTTCTTTGATTTAATGGGTATATATGGTGCAGATAATAGGCCGGCAGCTCTTATATGGAAAAGGAAAACAAATGGCTGAAAGTGAATTAGAAGGGCATAAAAAGAAGCTTAGAAAGTTCAAGGAATCAGCTTGGAAATGTGTTTATTATCTCTCTGCTGAAATTTTGGCTCTTGTTGTCACATATAATGAGCCTTGGTTCAGAAATACAGAAAACTTTTGGGTTGGACCTGGAAAACAGATCTGGCCTGACCAAACATACAAGTGAGATTTCATTAATTTTTTGTTCTTATTCGAGGCTTCATAAGAGCTTTCAATTTGTTATATTCAATGGTGATAATTGCTTAGTTTATGAGATTATGGATACGATTTTTCCTTATTAACCAGGCTGAAACTCAAGGGCTTGTACATGTACACTGGGGGATTCTATACGTACTCAATATTTGCTCTTATATTTTGGGAAACAAGACGATCTGACTTTGGGGTCTCAATGGGGCATCATGTTGCAACATTGATTCTCATAGTGTTATCATATATATTTAGGTACATTCTCATAGTGATTGATATCAATCAAGATTACTCTAGTTTTTGTAACATTTGATTTACACAGATTTGCTCGTGTTGGTTCAGTTGTTTTGGCTCTTCATGATGCGAGCGATGTGTTTCTTGAAGTCGGGAAGATGTCAAAATACAGTGGGGCTGAAGCTATAGCTAGCTTCTCATTTGTGCTTTTTGTATTATCATGGATCATTCTTCGGCTTATATATTATCCATTCTGGATATTATGGAGTACCAGGTGTGTTTTTTTATTACAACTCTAAGCAATATTTGTCTGTGTTTCATCACCGAAATGTCGTAAAAAATGCAGCTATGAAGTTCTATTGACAATAGATAAAGAGAAACATAAAGAGGATGGATCAATATATTACTACATTTTCAACTTTCTTCTTTTCAACTTGCTTGTTCTTCATATCTATTGGTGGATTTTAATGTATCGAATGCTCGTTAAGCAAATACAAGAACGAGGTCGTGTTAGCGAAGATGTTCGGTCTGGTAAGTTAAACTTGAATGGATTCTCGTTATTTGTTATGGGGTTTTAACTATAAGTTTTTTTTCGGGTTTCGGATTTGAATGGATTCTCGTTGTTGGTTGCAGATTCTGATGATGAACATGAACATGAACATGAAGATTAAACTGAGGTTTGTTCATGAGTGAAAATTACTATTATTTTTAGATCATATTCACGATTTCGGCTATCTTGTTTATCCGATTTATTTCCGTGGACTTTATTTGGATTCGTTTGTTCGAATTTGAAAAATTTATAAACAAAAGTTTCATTGAATCAATTCCCTTAATGGATCTTTGGTTCCCACTAATTTTATTATTTTTAAATCCTTACGTTTTTAAAACTACAATTCATTAGAAACGTTTTATTTATTTTAAATTTTATGATAACTTAGTTTACGAAGAAATATTAATTTCAAATATTAATTTAAATTAAATTCATAAAAATATTTAATAATATATACTAAAAATAGGACTACTTTTCATTAGTTGATACAAAGAATTACTTATATGTTTCCATATTATTCTTTTCTTAAAATTAAATGTACGATAATGTAACATTTGTGTCTGAAAATTAAATTAAATTAAATACTAAATAATTGACACGAAAACCGATCCGATTTAGGATTAATCAATTTTTATGCTTAAAAATCCTACACGGGAGGAAGATACATATTTGTATCTTGAAGATTTTGAGGGATTGTGCTATGAAGATTTGAATATCATATTACCCCAAAGAAATTATAAAGATGAGGACAACCTTGAACAAGATATTTATTTTATTATTCTATTGCATTACACGAACAACATTTTATGATTTTTGTATAGGAAATGAAGAACACACACCATTAAATTTCAAATCATTTACAAGAGAATTTTGGAGACATAGTTTTGGAGAGCAACGATTTGACGATTAGTAAATTATCACTTTTTAGTGTTAAAATATGGATAATGATATTTTTTGGAATTTTTATTTTAGATATTTTTATTTAATGACTATAAATACAACATGCATAATTTAAATAATTAAAAACATTAAAATAACAAAAACGAAGTCAAATCGATTTTCAACCAATTTGAACTGGTTTGGACCGAACTGAATGGATGATCGGTTTCTATTTCCGGTCCGGTTTTAGAACATAGCTTATAACTATATTTATTAAAATTGAAAAATTTTGAAAATAAAATTAATGAAAGCATATAAGAATGTGGACCGATGAAAATATTTGTTTTAATATTTAGTAGTTTGCTAGGAAATTTTTAATTGAGCCGATGGGCCCAGGGCCCTACTATAATTATTATATTAATCTGACCAAATAATAGATGGGCCTAAATAAGAGCCCATACGGATTTGTCGAGGTCAGTGATGTCATTTTACATGGCTAACACACCAAATTTTGACAGATGAAGTCAAGTTAAAGCGCGTTACCGCCGTGTCGGCGTGGGAAAAGCGCTTTTTCCCTTCCTCGGCGGGAGAGGGAAACTTATGACTGAAGGCTTTTTGCTTTCCACGTCTGGAGGAATATCTCTGGCGCATCTTCTGGCTGCCTCGCGTTACTTAAGACTCTAACGGGAGTATTGATTGTTGCTTGCTGAAGATTAGCTCTTTGCAGTTGAGTCATTTCTTTGCGGGAGTAATTTCAACTTAATTTCTTCATTTGCTTCATTAGTGTTTTTATTTTCTTGCTGCAGATCGTTTTCTTTGAACTCTTCTGTACTGTTTGTAGATCAGCGTTTGGTGTATGCCAGCGTATAACCGTGTTTTCGTGGTGATGCTTGTAGGAATTGAGGAATTAATTTGTGGGATTGACCATAGAAGTTTGGGAAGATCTTCGTTGGGGACGAAAGGAAAAGGATAGATGGGATACATAGGAGAAAATGGAGTTGCTGCTCTTCATAGGTACAAATACAGCGGGGTCGATCACTCGTATCTGGCCAAATATGTGCTGCAGCCATTTTGGAGAAGTTGTGTTAATTTCTTTCCTCTTTGGATGCCGTAAGTTATCACTTAGTTCTTTTGCTCAAGTTCTCTCTGTTTTATGGTTCTTTTCTTTTGGGATTGAGCAAAGTCTTCTTGGAAGCTCTTTCTTGCTGCAATTTTGTTAAGGGTTTCCTATGAAAACTGATTTCCAAAACATTATTGCACTGTACCCTTCATGCGTTCCCAGATCACTCCATTTAGTCCATTTTTTGTACTTAATATTTTCAGATGTTTTTTTACTATCTCTAATTATTTTTGTTTGAATTTTGTGCATGGAATTGTTGCAGACCAAACATGGTAATTTCCACTCTATCTTTTCCTTTGAGCTCTAGGCACACTTTTGTTAAGCTTTCGGTTTTTATAGTTTGTTCCACTTTCAGATTACACTAATGGGATTCATGTTTGTGGTGCTCTCTTCAGTTCTTGGTTATGTAAGTGTGTTAACCGCCTCTTCACTCTTTTGCACTTACTGATTATCCATTGTAATTAATTTATTTATCTTTTTCATTTACTTATGCAGGTATATTCACCTCAACTGAACACACCTCCACCAAGATGGGTTCTTTTTGCCCATGGTGTGCTGCTATTCCTATATCAAGTATGCATATAGTTTGATTCTTATGAATTTTCACTTTTGACTTCGATTTCTATTAATATAGGGGCTTTAGTTTCAGAGCAGTGGCTTTAACATCACATTGTATTTATCTTATTTTTTGGCCCTTTAATAAAACAACCAGACTTTTGATGCGGTAGATGGAAAACAAGCTCGAAGAACAAGTTCATCTAGTCCTTTAGGAGAACTTTTTGATCATGGTTAGATTGAATATTCTTTTTCCCTTTACTGGATGCTTTCTTTTCATTTTTTTCTCTGTGACATTTTGCAGGATGTGATGCTCTTGCATGCGCGGTATGCTCTGATTTATTACCGGGCTCATTCCTTTGCTTTTCGTTTTTAGTTTTGTTTAGAACTTAACCCATTTATATCCTGAAAATTCTGTAGTTTGAAGCCTTGGCCATTGGAAGCACATTAATGTGTGGAAGGAACACTTTCTTTTTTTGGGTTATATCAGCAATTACCTTCTACTGTGCTACATGGGAATAGTAAGCTTATGTTCTTATTCTCATAATTATATACTGTTTTGCATTTCCAATGTTTTTCCGTATTCTGGGGGTATTTTGTACAGCTTATTCTTACGGGTTTTGATAGTGATTTTAGTGGTTTTCATTGGCCTTTAAAATTTAGTCACCCTTCCTAGGATTTCAAGTTAATGTAAACCAAAATTTAGAATTGAGCACTTATGTATTAAGTACCTCGTTTTCTCCAGATTTAGTAACAGATTTTTTTCTGTTTTTGATACAGTTATTTTACCAGTTGTCTCATTCTTCCTGTTATAAATGGACCTACAGAAGGTCTCATGTTGATATATTTCTCTCACATCTTCACATCTTGTGTTGGTAATATCCTCACACTGTTTCTTATCTGTCTCTCCACAGCTTTTTCTGTCTTGATTAAATTTATTCAAGTATCTTCGTTTTCGGTTTTAATGAGCACGGACCTGTTTTCAGGTGCTGAATGGTGGGCTCAGCCATTTGGAAAGTCGATTCCTTTTTTGAATTGGGTTCCACTTCTGAATGGTAATCATCGCAAAATCTGAAAAACTACAGCTTTTGCTGTTGTTTTATGAAATGAATTCCTTATACGTAGTTTAAGTTGGATCGCAACTTCTGCCATGTATTTACCCTCTTGTCTTTTTTAGCTTGTTCAGTGCGTACTAAGGTTTCAATTTCCTCGTTAACTTTTGTGAATACTTTGTATCTTTATACAGATATCACGATGTCTTCCGTTGTTTTGTTCTGCATGGTAACTTTTGCTATGATACCAACTGTTGCATGCAAGTGAGTGAATCCCCCTCAATATATAACTTTGTTTATATGCAATATCATTTCTTTTCACTATAGTTTTTATCTTCAGTATAAACAATGTTCAAAAAATTATCAAATCCAGAAATGGAAACATGATACTGGCTTTAGCAATGGTAAGTCAATCTTATGCAATGTTTAACTGCTTAATGTTTCATCATCGTTTTCCTTTTATCGTTGTATTCTCACTCTATGTGCAGCTTTATCCTTTCGTAGTTCTCGTTGGTGGAGTTCTTTTGTGGTATGATTTTACGTTTTCGTTCGTAATTATCTTTCTCGTTTACTCTTTTGTTGATGTTACAGGGATTATTTATCACCCATTGATTTGCTTGGCCGCTACCCTCACTTGGTAGTAGTGGGAACTGGACTTGCATTTGGATTTCTCGTGGTAATTTTTTATCCGAATACACAATTTCGTTGCTCACAAGTCGATTATTGCTACCGATTTATCATTCGTTTGCAAAGAAGCTCGATGTTTCATGATTCGAGTGTTGTTTTTCAGGGAAGAATGATTCTTGCACATCTATGCGATGAACCAAAGGGATTGAAAACAAATATGTGCATGGTAACATGAAATTACAGTGCTCATCTTTAAACCATCTAAAAACACATTCATTTTACTCTTCCAGTCGCTTATTTATCTCCCGTTCGCCATCGCAAATGCTCTTACGGCTAAACTGAATGACGGGTAGTTTCTATCTTCGTTACTCTGCACCCTTCCACTTTATATATAAACTTTCAAGTTTTTTTCTGCAGAGTTGCTTTGGTTGATGAAGTTTGGGTTCTTCTTGGCTATTGTGCTTACACAGGTATGATTATCAGTACGAAAACACATCTTCATTCGTCTCCTCGCCTCATCTTCGCACTTGCCATTTTCAGCCGTGCTTTATCTCCATTTCGCAACATCGGTTATCCGTGAAATCACTTCAGCTCTTGGAATATACTGCTTCAGGTAACACTTCTTTTCCACAAAGTACTTTACTGCATTCGTTCCTTCGTTACATTCTGCGAATATGCTCCTTCGTACACAGGATTACCCGGAAAGAAGCTTGAACTAAGGTCACTGTTACATTTCGTAGTTTCCCAGTTCTCCATTTTCGTAGATTTTAGCAGCTTGGATCATCATTGTTCCTAAACCGGCTCTTNGTAACTTGTAATCACCATTGAAGAGATTCTTCTGTAACACCAATGTCCATGTACTAAAAGCAAGCGCTCAAGGAATCGGAATTGAGCTATTGCGATATCACTCGACATGACGGCCTACGAGATAAAAAGAAAGAGTTTCAAATGATCCCTTGAAATTCGAAGCTACATTTAGATCACCTGCATTCCTTCGACGCCACTAATCCCGATCCCGATATCGGCTTCTTGAAGCATTCCAACATCATTTGCTCCATCTCCGATTGCAAGTGTCGTTTTTCTAGTAGCTTCTTTCACTAGTCTTGTAACCTGTATAGTTCAAAATACTCATATCAACTAAAATGAAAACCAATGAAGAAAATTTGCCTTACGAGTGCTTTTTGTTTCGGAGACGAACGACAGCATATTACCGATGCGCAGTTAGTCGCAAGTTGAAGAAACACATTTTTGGCTTCATCTTCTAAAGCATATACAAGAGATTTACCATCAATAACCAAAGCAAAAGCATCACAGCTTGACTTTACAACCTGATTCCTCGCTTCGGTTATATTTCGAATAACCCTTTCCTTCGAGGCCTACATATACTTCGAAAGTCAAGTGATAACCATCTTCGTAGATCTCTATATAAATAATTTTACCGAAGTGATCGCTTCTTTATCTTCCGTTTTTTCGAGAGCTATTAAATCAGGATGATCGAGAGTGATTATTATCTGTTTCATTCCTTGTCTTAGTAAGCTACAAGCATAGCTGCAAAATGAATGCATATAATCAAGAATCACTGTCATATTCGATTCACATACCGACGTAAATATACGAGATTTTTTATCAAGAATATACCCAACATTTATGGCAGTTTCCATTTTATCACCAGTTAAAACCCATATTTTTATTCCAGCTTGAGCTAGCTTGTCGATGCACTCCGGAACCTGTTTTTAACAAGCTTTTACTTCATGCATATTCGACTATTTCGAAAGCGTGGAAATTTTAAAACACAAACATTAAATGTACTCACCCCATGTTGAAGCTTGTCCTCAACTGCTGTTGCTCCTAAAAGAATCAAATTGTTTTCGATTTCTTTAGTGGCTTCATCGATAAGTGCATTGCGGTTAACACTAAGTGAATTTTTGGCTTCAGAGAATTTTTCATTGAAGATGTTATATTCGTTTTCATCGAGTTCACGGTAAGCCAGAATCAAGGTTCGAAAACCTGCATCAGCATATTCATTTGCATGTTCCCTGGTTTCGTCTTCGTACTTCCTTCCATTTATAGCAAGCCTCTCGAACATGACACTGAATCGGGAAATAATAAACTCGTTAAACGACTATGAATCGAACTCCGATATATTACAAATACAGGCAAATAACCTGTCAGCTCCCTTAGATAGCAACAAGAGCTTTCCTTCTTCATCCTTTACAATTACAGACATTCTTTTTCTTGAACTACTGAACTCTATAACGTTTAAAAGCTTGTAAACTCTGAAATATATAAATATTTTGTTACGATTTCGATTGTAATAATGTTGTTCATAACTCGATACTAACCGTTCGGCTTGTTCTTCAGATACGGGATCAAACTCCTTAACAGAAACAGAAGTTTGAGTTCTTTGAAAGAATTCGAACCCGAATTCCCGAGCTGCAATGACAAATGCTGCCTCGTCAGGTGATTCGGCTTCATAAGTAACTTTCCCTGTACTTTCATCAACATCTGGTATAGCCGTATGGCAAATTGCTAGCAAACGAAAGAATTTTCGTATAATGTCTCGTTGAGTTTCATTGATCCAGTTTCCATTCATTATTCTCGAATCATCGAAATTGAATCCCTTAATAGAACACTTATTTATAGGATTACTAAAATGTTCCTCATCTGTTACACCATTTCCATAAGGAGTACCAGCAACCGAGAACTTGATAAACTCCATCGAATTACATGTCAATGTACCCGTCTTGTCTGAAAGTACAGTGTGAACTTGTCCGAGTTCCTCGTTCAAATTCGATGTACGAGCATGAGCTGGTCTGTCAGTTGCTTCATAATACATATTATCATCTTGGTTGATGAAAATGCTCTGAAGAACCTTCACGATTTCGATCGTAACGTAGAGTGAGATCGGGATCAAGTAGCTGTAAAGCAACAAAGCAGTCAAAAAATGGTAAATTGCAGCAGCAATAGCCCTTTGTGAATCATAGAAAATATTAGCACCATTAAGCCTGAGATACCACTTTCTATGTCCATCTCTGAAATCCGATTTCGTCATTAAACCAAAGTAAACCGATCCAAAAACCGCAATAAAGAAGAGAAATACGAATAAAAAATAGATAATCTTATCCATTTTCTTCTCAACTTTGCTTCTTTTCGATGGAGGCTCAGTCGAATTCTGAATAACTTTCGTATCATGACCTGTAAATACAACTACTCCAAGTACGTAATCCGTATTCCTGAGTTTCGAGTCTCTAAGCAATAGTTGTTGAGGTAAAAGCGGATACCGATCTTCTTTCACTTCCATACTTCCGACAAAAGTGTACAAATTTGCATTAGGATCTTCGCATTTAACAACAGCTTTAAAATCCTTAAAGTCTTCTTCTCTCAATGATGATGTAATTTCCAGTGCTTGTTTGAGTTTAAGATTCGTTTCACCATCGAGATTCATTGTCTCGACATAACAAATCGAATCTTCATAACTCGACGAAAGAATAACTAAATCTGCTGGAAAAAACTCATCCTTTTCCACCTTTACAATATCTCCAACTTTCAAATTCTTCCACTCAGTTTGCTTGAATTTACCATAAGCTTCGTGTACATTCGTATTTCGGTTATTCACTTCGATATCCTAAAATTCATACA
>RWGZ01001190.1:2323-16610 GCA_009725065.1 Utricularia reniformis | reverse complement strand
GCCGGCAACTAGAGCGACTGCCGGAATAGTCACCGGATTTATTGTAACGAGCCTGTTTTCATCTTCGTTTCCCTTTAACAATGAAGAAAAATTAGCCAAGTAACTGGAATGAAGATTGATCTGATCTTATCTGCTCACCATTTTTTTATAATACAGAATTAATGTGAAGAAAGTTGCGAATATTATCTGCAAAAGGAAGAGACTCCAGTACAGAATTCCACAAGCTTTTATATGGAGAATTCCCTGCAAATTTGGTGAAGATGATGATGGTGATAAAGAGGAAGATGTGATTATATTGTATTTTTATTTACTTTTCCGTATCTGTTCCCTCTGAGTAGAGATACAGCGAAAAACGAAAACCATATAGTTCCAAGAGTTGCAAGCTTAATCCATGGAATTTTTATTTTTTCTCCGCCGCATGAAGGTGATGATGTAATAAATTCAGGCCTTTCACAATCTCTAGATTCTTCCTTCCACAGCTTAACTCCATACGAACAAGTTTTAAGAGTGTTGAAAGAGAGAAAAACAACTAATAGAACAGTAACCAACCACTCAGGGAACACGGCGTTACAGATAACACCGACGCTAACTCCGAGCAGCATACATGGCTCCGAAATCAATACGATATCGATATCGATCATGGGTTTCTTACGATTCGCGATCATTGTACTGACTACGCTGCAGATTGAACCACCGGTAACCATTAACGAGGAGAAGCTAACCGCGGTCTTGAGTTCAAGTCCGGCGACTAAAGTAAGAATCGGAATGAAAAGGGTACCGCCTCCAAGCCCAAGTGAGCTGGATATTGCCGCTGCCGGAAAAGAAAGTGCAGCGGCTATGAAAAACCTATGGTTAGAACTAAAACTCATGTTGACGGCGGTGAAAAAACTGAGTTTCTGGCGATAAAAAACTCCAAAAATTTGGTAGAAATGTAAGAATACAGGAGGTTTATGATTCGGGGACGTTTGTTTTTTGTATATAATGTGTAGGCACTAGGCAGTTAGGATTTGTTGGCGTGTTGTAAGAGTAACGACCATCATTCATTCATTTGTTATTTCAAATGCATATAAAAAATATAGTGGAATTAATATTATATTTTATTAATAAAAACTACGATATCATCAATATTCACCGAATTTACGTGGCCACGTATGTAAACCTAGCTAATATTGTACAATGTGATTTTCAACTTTGTTGTCAAATGATGTAATAACTATGTACTTATAATTAAACGTGGTAATAGAAAATTGGAAATTATGTAAAGAAATATAAAATATGTATGAAAGCAACAAAGACCAAAATATACTTAATTGGACTTGTTGTCTATGCGGCAGCGACTCGTCCGACCGATTCGGTGCGACTCGACACGACACGACACGACTCGGCAAGAGTATAAGAGTCGTATTTTCGACTCGGCTATTATTTTTAAATAAAATAATATTAAATAATGTTAAAATTTGTTGAAAGTTACTTAAACTATATTTTTTAAACTACAAATAGTTTATCAATTTATTATATAAGATAATTCAATTTTATAAAAAATGAATATAGTTGTTCTATTTTATGTCTCCCCAAAAACAACCTTATTTCGGTCTATTATCGCTTACACGATTAATTCACAAGTAGATAGATTATATGACAAAGTCATGAATGCATATAAGTCATTTTTCTAACGAATAAAAAATATAATTAATGAAGAAATCAAAACGACGTCGTTTTGTGTCAAGTGTCAAGAGTCGTAGCGAGTCGGAGAGTCGGACGCAGTCCGACACGGGTACGTGAGGAAAATTGGAGAGTCGGTACAGCTGAGTATATAGGATCCTTAAAAAAAGATTGAGTATGACAATAATATGGCCATTTTTCAATGTTGAATTAAAACCCTAAGTTAATTGAATAATTAAGTAAGGTTGCAATAATTTAAACCATAAAGGGATCTTCTAACATTCACACTCATAGTCAAAAGGCTAGAAATGCAACAAAAAGTTGTGCTAATCAAACCAAAAAGTTGACTTTTTTATTTTTTAATTATCATCACATGTTACAAATAGTATATTTGAATTATTTGTTTAATATTCTATAAAAAAATTGAAGCATCAATAATTGTAATTCATTTATTTTGAGAATAAATATTTTTATTTTTCATAATAATGAAAACCATAAAATAAGAATGTTTTTAATATTGTATAGGACAAATAATTTGTNGTTTGCACCATCACCAATTGCTAATGTTGTTTTTCCAGTACCTTCTTTAACCAATCTTGTAACCTTTTTACCCAAACGAAGAGAAGAGAATATGAACATCACAAATAATACCTTGAAATCACCAAAAACAAAATTATACAAAAGAACAATTATGTCTCACCATGGCCTTTTGTTTTGGTGAGACACGACAGCATATGACTGAAGCACAACCAATAGCTAACTCCAAAAAATGATGCTTCATGTCATTTTCAAGAGCATGAGTAAGAGTTTTCCCATCAATGATCAAAGCAAATGCAGCGTGTGGATCCCTTTCGAGTTTGATCATTTGAGTAGCATTGGTAATTTGGTTTAAGATATGCTCCTTTGCAGCCTAATGGAATATTACAGAGAAGCAAACCAAACTTAAAATACTTCTTAAAATAAGAAAAGAATCTTTCCAACAGATGGATACCTTTTTTGGATCCTGGACTAATGCCTCTGATTCTGTTGTATTTATGCATATTTGCCTCATGCCATGCCGTAGCAAACTACAAGCAAATCTGCAAAACAAGCATGCATCAGTTTAACCTCCAAACCACGATGTTGGCACAACATATTTGAGAGCTGCATTCTGCAGGCTGGAAACGAACCCTATATTAATCGCAGTTTCCATCTTATCACCTGTGAGAACCCAGATTTTTAGACCTGCCTGAGCAAGTTTATCTATACACTGAGGCACCTTCAGAGAGTTTAAAGAAAATGATGCATTAATTTGAGTAGAGAAACAGAGCAAGTGAACAAGAGAGAGGTGCATGCCATACCCCAGCTTGCAACTTGTCCTCCACAGCAGTAGCACCTACAAGTGTGAAATCCCTTTCCATTATATCAGCAAGCCGTTCAAGCAATGCTTCTCTATCACCACCAATTGAGGTCTTTGCCTTTAAGAACTCTTCATTCCATGCAATATATTTAGCCTCGTCAATTTTCTTGTACGCAAGTGCCAGGGTTCTCAATCCAGCCTCCCCATAGTCTGTCAAATGCTTGTTGGTTTCTTCCAGATATTTCTTACCATTTTTGGCTAGGCGATCAAAGATGATGCTGTAGGGTGAATAAAAACCAGAGGTCGATAACATGTAAATAGAACATAAGTGCAATTCAATGAAGAAGATGAAATCGAAACCAAAACAAAAAATTCAGAATTTTTAGCCTTTGCCAACACATGTACCAGTAAGCCATATATACCCATAAACTGAATGGCACTCTCTTACGGAAATTCAAATAATAATTGAAGACTCATACAGTAATCTCACAGCTAACACTTTTCTTTATTTATTTTTTCATTTCAATAACTTTTTCCTGTTCTGCTTGCTTCCTTCGATCTAGAGTCATTTCCTACAATTTTTGCATCTGTGCTCATTGGCTGTTAAACGTACCTATCAGCTCCTTTGCAGAGGACAAGGATTGCACCATCTTCATCCCTCACAATAACAGACATTCTCTTTCTTTGGCTAGTAAAATTCAACAAATTGAGAACTTTGTACTCCCTGTATTTTTGGTTAAACATTTGTCAACCCTGAGTATGAAACGACTTTCTGAAGAATTGCAACAAATTATTATGTTAATTTACTGACCTTTCTGTTGGCTCTTGAAAGGAAGGGTAACCTTCACGAACATAGATGCTTGACTGTGTTCTTCTGCAGAACTCAAAACCAAATTCTCTGGCAGCAACAAGAAATGCACCTTCATCCGGTGATTCTGCTTCATAAGAAAAAGTGTCTGTCTCTTCATTTAGCTCAGGAATTGCAGTGTGACAAATTGATAGTATCCTGAAAAACAATAAAATCATGTCCGCATTGCGATCTGTGAACCAATTCCCATTCATTATGCGGCTATCCTCAAAGCTAAACCCCTTTATAGCATGTTTATGTTGCCCTTCGTTCTTGGAAGCAACAATACTCTCTAATTCAATTTCTGATACCCCACACTCAAGCTCACTTTTCTGCCATGAACAAGGAGTGCTAACTCGACTTGGCTCATCACTCTCCATGGCCAGCTGCTTGGCAGCTGCAAGTTCTACATCACTTGAGCGCACACCATATGAAGTAGCAGCAATAGAACACTTAAGGAAGTCCATCTGGTTGCAAGTCAAAGTCCCAGTTTTATCAGAGAGTATAGTGTCAACCTGCCCTAGCTCTTCATTTAAGTTTGATGTCCGTGCTTGCGCAGGAGTTTCGTGTTCTTCATCATACATATGAATATCCTGATTCATGAACAATGCTTGGAGAACTTTTACAACCTCAATTGAAACATACAAAGATATGGGAATCAAATATCCATACAATATAAGTGCAGTGATTAGATGGTAGAATCCTGATATCATTGGCAATCCAGTATCATAAAGTCCAGCCTCATCAGGGACCTGTAAATACCACCACTTTGGCAAGTCATATTTGGTCTTTCCGATGAATCCCAGAGAGCTCAGAAATGAGATAAAAACCAGGAGACTAAAGAGAAAATATATAATTTTGTCCATTTGCTTTTCAATCTTACTTCGTTTGGAAGGAGATTTTGTAGAATTTTGCATGACTTTGCTGTCATGACCGGTAAATATAACCACTCCATAAACATAGGCTGTATTTCTTAATTTTGAATCCCGGAGTAGAATTTGTGTAGGATCAAGAGGATAGATCTGACGATCATGTTCAAAATTCCCTACAAAAGAGTATAGGTTGGGATTTGGATCCTCACATTTTAAGGTAGCACTAAATTCTTTGAACATCCAATCATGATCCAAAAGTAGTGTAGACTCAAGTGCTCGTTTGACCTTCAAATTGGTTTCACCATCTAAGTTCATGGTTTCAACATAACATATCCCATCTTCATAACTTGAAGATAGAAGAAGCAAATCTGCAGGAAAAAATTTGTCCTTCTCCACCTTCACCACATCTCCAACTCTCAGTTTCATCCATGGTTTGACACCAAATACACCACCTTT
The DNA here is from genome assembly GCA_009725065.1 of Utricularia reniformis. Taxonomy (NCBI): domain Eukaryota; kingdom Viridiplantae; phylum Streptophyta; class Magnoliopsida; order Lamiales; family Lentibulariaceae; genus Utricularia; species Utricularia reniformis. The sequence goes on along the minus strand of RWGZ01001190.1, from coordinate 11,434 downwards.
CTTATGTGCAAGAGTTTTTCGCAGGTTAACCTTCATATCCTGAATAAACCTACGCCAGTCTTCGAGAGCTTCTTTGGCCATACTCAAACCAACCACAAACACCAGAGGCGCAATCATGCTGACAGCAGAGAAAGGTGATATGGGAGTAAGAGATAAGACTGCAGCCAACAAAAAATACAAATTTGCTACTCGTCTGAACTGTTCAAATATCGCCTTTGGAAGAAACGTAATAACATTATACTTGGTGGTAGAAATATAATTTGAGCAATATGTATGAGGCTTTTCCATATGTAGACGGGGCTGGTTGCAGTAAACTACTCTAGAGTAACCACCTCCATGTAAGTCATGAGCTTCTTCAGATGTTCGAGGCCTGTAGCAACTAAATGTATAAAAGTTGCTTCGGAGGAACCTTGCTCTTATCCTTCCCCGAGCCATGAACACACTTCGAGGCTCAAATCCACCTAGATGACTCAGAATGTTGGGGTTCTAGTAGCCAGTTTATATACTTGCTCAAGCAATCAATCCTTTCAAAGGCAAATTAATTCATCCAGTAGCATACCCCAAAAACCAAAATTTATCTAACCAGAAGCCACACACAACTTACTGGATTACGATCTGTTCTATAGGATTGTACATCTGCATCGTTGAGATTTTAAAAAATTCAAAAACCTGGAAATAAACCATAAAAAATAATGCATTATTTGAACACGTATATCAAGATTTAATCGTATGTAATCTCATGAAAAAATCAACACGATATTCAGTTAAATGAATCTAACAGTACCAGCACATAACCAAATCCCTTGTCAAAATGGTCTAAGAAAACGAACTTAGCAATATCATTGAAAGTCATATATATTGTAGCAATTCAATCATAGATTCTCAACATAATTCAACCTTACCCGCAACTCTTTCATATTAATTAAAACTTCACAGCAACCGATCGCAAAGACGAAATTCACACTGATGCATAAAAATTGCTAGCTGAAAAGAATCCACTGCAGCTCCAAAACTTCAATACACAGCCCGGAGTGATTAAGTGAATCTCAACTTTCTAATCACTCTAAAACGGAATAACAGAACCCACATTGACGAAGAAGTAAAGGAAAATAGAACAAAAACTGATGAAGATTTTAGTTATACCCGACACAAATGCGCAAAAAAAGGAAGAACCCAGATGCAAATTATGCTCACGGATCGCAGTCAAGGAAAGAGAAGTGAAGAATGCGGAGAAGGTGGATGGGATACAGCACAAAGTGAATGTAGGTAAGCAAAGGAAGCAAGAATCAAGATCGACATGGAAGAGATTCGACATTTGAGCTATTTCGCCGGCCGAAAGCCCAAACAGCATTGATTCACCTATTTATTTTATATCTGTATTTGTTATTAAATTCTCAAAAAAAGAAAAAGGAAAAGGCCATCTCTTGTTTTTAAATTTATCTAAAAAGCCGAGTCTATACTCATTTTGTATATAATCTTGTGTGTTTCTTCGAGTATAAATATTAATTTTATTCTAATATTTTTTATATTCATTTATAAATGGAATGAATATTAATATTTTCATGAATAAATTGGTTAACAAATATATTATTTATTATTGATCCTTAAACTTTATAATAGTGTAAATGCGGTGTCCTTAAAGCTTATAAATTGCATACAAAAAACTCGAAGTTTATATAATGTGCGCGGTTGATCCATAAACTTTTAAATGTTGTAAACATCGTACCCTCAAAGTTTAAGAATTGTGTGGTTGGCCCCCGAACTTCCAAAACCGTTTATATTTTATCTTTATACTCATTTAATATTTTAAACGTCCACAGATTTTGTATTTGACATATTAACCTTGAAAAGATGTTATGACTATGTCTCCAAACTTTGAAAATTTTAAAAATAACGCATAAATTATCAAAACCACTTATACAAAAAGACGAAAACTATTACTATTCACTCGATGATCATTCTTAAACGATTTTGAAACTTCGGGGGCTTCTCATGCAATTTACAAACTTTAGGGACATCGTCTTTACACTATTTTAAATATTATGGGTCAATTATGCAATTTTCTCTATAATTAAATACCATAATATTAAAAAACTCTATTATATGTATTATGCTTTCTATCATTTTATTCTAAATATGAAAATACATTTTAAAAAATTCAATTTTTAATCTAAAAAATCAATTTTAATATATTGAATTTTAAAAAGTTTGAACATGTTATTCGAATGAACATGAACATTTATGAACACAAAGATGAACGTGAATTGTTCAAATAAAAATATGAACGAATATTAATATAGAGATTTCTATTGGATAATAGACTTACTTTTCATCTTATTGGATATCTTTATTAATTTTGAGTTTTGATTTATTTGTAATAAAAAGTAAAAGTTATTAAAAATTGTGTATTCCATTCAATGAGTTTGATTTTATTTTCATAAATTAACTTTAGTATTTTATGATAATTGTCATTCTCTTTGTAGTATTTTAAAGTTTAGCAGTGACAAGCATCCTTCATCTAATTTATGGTAGCAATTATTATTAAAGTATCACTTTAATAATTTTGTATATGAAATATGATCATTTTATTGATAAAATCAACAAAGTTTCCAATAGATTTAGGGATAATATCATTTAAAATCATGAATAAATGACATTTTAATTACATGGCTGACTGTCACATTTTGAGGGACCTTTTTCTTTTACTTATTTATGTGAAAATTGACACTTCAATGATTAATTTTAAATATTACTGCCAAAACTACGTAAGAAGTACATAAAAATGGATGAAATTTATGTAAATCAATCTAAATATTTTAATTTGAAAAATAATTACAATATATTAAGTGCCAAATATTGGGTTTGTTTGGTACCCCGATTAAAACAGCGGTGAGGTGCGGTGAGATGTTGAAATNGCAAGAGGGCACCCTGCCGTGCCTCCCCCAACAATTATGTAATCAAACCCCTGTTCCTCCCCTGCCGCATACGGAGACTGCTGCGTGAAGCTGCTTGCAGGTTTTATGAACGGATACCTGTACTCTGCTTCGTGATCAAGTTCAGCCTCTCCTTCATTGCACTCCCAACAGTAAGCTGCATGAATACAGAAACAGAGACCTTGTTATATATTCATCTACTTTTACTCATATTTGATGCAGATTCTAAATAAGGGAGCATCACGAACCTTGAGAGAAGATGAGAAGAGTTGTGATCCAAACAAGTAGATAAAGCTGAAGAGCAGAAGAAGAACTATGGAAACAAAGCAAAGTCATTGGTGCAGCAGCGCACACAGTTCTCAGATACGCAAACTCTTCCCTTTATCTTTACCTTGTTGTTCTTATCCCTAGATATATAATCCCATACCTTAGCCTTAAAAAGCCATTTTAAAACTCCCAAATCTAAACGTTTTCTTGTTTTTTTAAACTGAGAATCTTTTTTCTCAATATAGTTAAAAAATATTTAATGTAAAGAGAAATCTCCAACTGGTAGAAGTGGCTTTTAATGTAGGAAATAAATGCAGTAGTTGAGAACAAGTGAATACACAGTTACACACACACACATTGTTCATCTGTACAATGTACTAGAAATGAAAACCTACACAAGCCAGCAGCATTTTCTGCTCAACCCAATAGCACTGCACACTTATGACTCACTGAAACTCACAACACCCAATATTTATAAACTTCACTGATTAGCCATCAATAAACAACAACCCATTTCCTTGTAAATACACAAGAAATGGGTTGTCTGGTGGTTGCTTTTGTAATAGCAACCTTCAATTCTTCACCACTCACCCACATGGAAGAACCCTAAAAAGTAAACTGAAACTTTTTACATTGTGAGATGGATTGAATGTTTCTCAAAGAGAGAACAGGCTATTTACTACAATCTGTGGGTATGTCTAAACAATATCTTTGGCTTTGTTAAGTAATTGTTTCTCCACCACACTACATGTAGTAGACATACAAATGATGAAATAATTGAGATTAGGATGTTTAAATTATATTTTATTGACTGAAGAAACATAATCTAGCATTGTTTTCCTTTCTGCCATCAAAGTATATAGTACAACTTGTGTTATGGGAACAAAAAAACAGGTGGTATTTGCTATAGTTTTAATCATATACCACCTGAATCATCATCTTCCCATACACATTTTTATATATCTCTAATGTCTATGGATCACTGTTTTCAATACCCATACTAACCCTAGACTTTAACCCAAATCTCAAATCTTAAACCATAAATTTGTAAGACCCTCGGGGTGACTCCCAACATCGGATGTATGATGATTAAAACCCTTGACGGGAAATGATCATATGCTATGTATTATGATTCACCAAAACTTGCATGAAACATTTTCTCTAGCAAAGTTAACCGTGTTCACCCTAATGGGTGATAATTGAAAAGTTTATGACTTGGGAAATAGTAAAACCTTAAGGATTATGTAAGAGTCATTAGGTTAGTCTAGTCCATCATGGACAATATAATGGGAAGCGAGTCGTTACAAAACTCACCATCGAAAGGGATGATCTATATGACTATGGCCTCGTAAATAGATGAAAGATGGATTCATAGAAACAGGAAAGTTAAATGTAGAATGATATATAGTACTAGTTTAAATGGATCGCAGATCAAGTGATTACAAATCTACCCTCTTCTCAAACGAAGTATAGCTTATATTTGACCCAATGCTAATATAGAATAGGTGGGATGAGTAATAGTAAGAAGAGATTTGTAGGGGATGAATTATGAGAGAAAATAATTGATTTATGAATGTGAAACAAGGAGACAGTGTAGTTTTACTCTGTGTGATATCATATTGATTGTGATAACATTATTTTTCACTTTCAAGTTTCACCTCCCTCTCTCCCTAGTAAATAAAAGCAGTAATAATTTCACTTTTACCCATTTTGTACAACACTAAATGTGTCTCTGTTTTCCTATTTGCTTCTTCCTTTTTACTCTCTGTATAGGAATGTAGAGATGTGTGACATAAGCATGTTTTTTGGGTATATACGTAAATATCGATTGTGTTTAATATGATATTCTAATGTATCAGTTAGGATATCGTTAATGACTATGTCACTTAGTTGGTTTGTTGTATGGTTTATGTTAATCCTTTATTTGCTTCTAGCATTATTAGCATATATGTCATATAAGATATAACCAAGGACGATCGCATCATTCAAAAACGTCAATTGTTTTCTTTTATAAATAAAATATTTATATTTTTAAGATTAATCTTTTTAAAATGATATAACCTCTACAAGATCGAACATCTCAAATGAACATTTTGATCAGTTTTTTAGAACATTGGTGACAAATAAGCAATGTTTTTAAAACCGGTACTGGTCGGTATACTGGACAAGCTCATTTGATCGATATATCGGATATGTTTCGGTATACCGGATCCGTATCGGAATATTTAAATAAATTAAATTATAAAATATTCATATTTTATTTTTTTAATATAAAATCTGATCAAACCCGCAAAAAATCCGACCCAAAAAACATGTACCATAATCCAAACCCGCAAAATACCGACTGAATCCGGCAAATCCAAAATTTCTGGTATAACAAAAATTTAAAACACTGCAATTAAGTGGGCCATGAGTTTATGGTATGGGTAGCACTAGGAACTGAATTGAATCGAATACGATTGATTTCTCAATGATCGTCAATGTTGACTAGGTTTGGTTTGAATTTGAATTTGAATTTGAATTTGAATTTGAATTTGAATTTGAATTTATGATTTTCCAAAATTGACTAGGTTTGGTACTTGGGGCCTTCGACTTTTATAGTTGCATGACATTTGGGTTTATACCCACGATACTATTCTACTATCGGCCCAATAAAGACCCAAATATACGTAATGGGCACAATAAGATCAAAATTTGTTAATAATTTTAATTAGCCCAATAGCAGATGAGTCGTCCGTTAACCTTACTAACCAAACTGAATTGTTAATGATCCACCTGACTAAGTGTTTATTTCTCCCGATCGATCATCTCCATTAACCTAAACCCCATTACTTGAAGTCCATTGATATCCCAATTTGGATCAAGCGAAATCTCTTCATGGCTTTTTTCTTGTTTGTGTTGATTTTGATTTATTCTCAAGTCTAGAGATACGAAATTAAATGTCTTAAAATATTAACTTATAATAGAATTATAACATGTGTGAGAACAATAAAGATAATTTCGATCAATTTTAACACCAAACTAACATAATCAATTTTTAATGTTTTACATTAATAATGCAAAGATTTAGAAAACTTAAATGACTAAAAATAAAATTGATCTCATGGGTATATAATTAAATGACTAACATGTAATTTCATGCTCCTTTATTGTCATTTGACCTAATTTTAGAATTAACAACATTGTATTCCATCTGGTATCGGGTTATATCAATTCGCAATTCCAAACCTTATTATGATTGTACTTGAGAGGGAATGTTGAATTTATCTCACATTGATTATAGAAATGAGATTAATTATATTTATAAAGGAGTGAAATGTTATCATATAATGACTCATACCAATCATACCAACAAATATTCATACTAGCCGGTATAGATTATAAGGTCGGATTTTCAGATAAATCCAAAAACTCAACTCGATTATTAAAAATATATTTATATAAAATTAATAATTCTATAATACATTTTTTTAGTATCTTAAAAAATCAAACTCAAATGGATCACAATTATAAAAAATGAAAATGTCGTTTTAGATATACGCAAAAGTATAAGAATGGTATACCAGTAACACACGAGGGTAAAAATTGTAATGTACACAAAGAGGAATTTCGTGCAAATTTTCTCTTGTGAACTACAGAAAATAAACCAAACAAAAATGTCTTACTTCATCTGCATAAAAGCTTACTGTGATTTCTGATGAGTCTGAGAAGTGTAATCCGTTTCATTATCGGCCGACGATGACATTCGATCATCGATTTGTTGCTGTGGTCGAGAAGTAGAATAGCTCTGCCCTTCCTCAGCAAGTTTTCTAAGGAGATTCAATACAGTAGGCACCAATTTTGTAGATAATGCAAGCACACCCGGAAGCTGTATGAAGCAACAGAAACATAGAATCAATAGAAGCCGTGAAAACACACGAGTACGAGTCTCAATACTTACAACTCCGTTTCGGAACTCTCCGGATATGTCTAATTGAACCCAGAGTGCTCTAACGAGTAGAAAAGCGACAAAAATGAAAGCTAACCACAATGGATTCCTAAGAGAATAAAGAGCAGTTTGTTAGTGTTGAGGTTTTAGATGGAGTTAAGAGGAGATTAGAGTTACCTTAAGAGTGTCATAAACTCATTAAAACCCAATATAAATATTAAAACAATGGCCCATGGAGGTGGCATCCAGTTGTTGTTTCTCTTGCTTGCCTCCTGAATAAATCAACCAATTAAAAGATGAATTAATTGCTTGACTACAATGAAAGAGCTCTTTCACCTGTGCAGCAATTGCTTGACTAACTGTATACTCTGTCTCGTTTTTAAACTGTCTCCATAATGATTTGCATTGCACAGGTGACAACATTGTTTTTGATGGTTCAACCTTCAAAATCACAAATGAATCAAAATCCCACACCACATTTCATCGAAAATAAAAACCTAGACGTATAAAATGTAATTCTCGATGATTTGGAAGTTCGATTGCTATTTTATATAGTCTAAAAATACAGCAAAAAAGGTTATAGTTTCAAGTTATTATAGCGATGTGAAAATCTTATATTGATTAACTGGATGATTACCTGGTCCCAATTGCTAGAAGCTAGAGGATCAAGGGAACTACTTGTGGTGGATGAAGCACTGCCTTTTGGATCAACAAGAGCAAGGGCCAATGTCTTATCAATAGCATCGGAAGTATCATCGAGTCGTATAGCTGCCATGACGGAGAGCAGTTTCAAAGACTGAGACGAAACCATTACAACAATTAGTCGAGCTTAAAATTAAAACATCGAAGCATGAATATCGTACAGCGGATCGAGCAGTTTTAGTGATTGCACGAATGTCTTCTTTTCCAGACCATACACGCGGCATCGAGTCAGCATCTTGGCTAAATAAAGTGGAAAACCTGCAAGACAAGTATCGAGATACAAATGACTCGTGCTATTATTGTAATGTAAGAATTTACCAAAGGCTTGCCTGTCTTTCATTCGAATCAAAACCCTCCCAGCTTCTTCTCTTGCCTTTGTTTCTACTACTCCTCTAGCATAATCCACCAGACTTGCTATCATATTATCCTTAGCTTCATCGTCTATTTCAAATCCAGAGAGTGCGCTAGAGAATCCATTAACAGCTTTATCAGTCTCGCGAATGAGAAGTTTTCTTATTGATGGCCATGTGTCATCACTGGCACTGTCTAAAAGAGCCTCCACAGGTCCAGATAACATTTCGTTCAGTTTTTTCTGCAAAAGAGTAAGAAGGTTTACTTGTTCGATATCTTGCTAAAAAAATAAAACATATTGAGTGCCTAACTATTTTTAGCTGATTTGATTGCTGAGAAAAAACTTTCAAACCAAATACTTATGAGAAACATAAGGATTCCTCACTGTAAATCATCATCTATCAAAATAATTAGGAATTATCATTTGACAAGGATTAAAAGCCAATTGTTTAAATGGATACCTCATATGTCGTTGTAACCTCGGATAGCTTGGTTGCACGAACTGCAACAATGTGTGCATCTATATCACGTCTAAGCTTATCTCTTACTTTAGAGGCATCCCAATTTGCTTGATCAATATCCGCATCTACAAACAAAATCCCATGTAAACGAACATCATTAGCATGTAAACAAATCTACCGTTGAGCCTCAATGATCTGCTCAAACAATGCGAAGAAATATACCAACCTAAATGAGATAATATTTTTACACAACATATAGTAAGGAACACACAAGCATTAAAATGGGAAACTTAGAAGCCTCATTGAATAACATTCAATATATAATAGAACAACCACTTCACCACAGCAGATAATAAAACTATGGTACTCTTATTGTGTACCTTCTGATGCTTCATTGAACTGTGACATATAAAATTCAGTGCAATCGCGTGCAGCAGCAGCAAATCCTTTTCCACTATTCAATGAACTT